>JAKCPI010005633.1:0-85736 GCA_023213315.1 Euborellia annulipes
GAAAGTTTCCATTAGAAAACTTAATAATATTTTTTAAAAAACAATGGAATAATCACAAGAAGAAAACGCATGGAGTGGGACTTAATATTGTCCCTCCTCCTTTCTTAAATATAAAATTTCAACCTCCTAGCTCTTTTCGTTCTTGAGATATTTTGTTCACAGACAGACCATGTTGCGAAAACCTCTTTTTTGGATTCATGTATCCTCAAAACGTCTATATTCATAAAAATCTCAACATTAAATTTTTTGACATGAATGAATATTTTCCTCTCTCCTATATTAACATATATAGAAGTAAGATAAAATAAAATGCAATTTGTTTTAGGACATTTCTAACTCTCTCATTTCGACCAAACTTTATTTATTTACCAATTCTTTGAGAAATTTTTCATATCTATTTAATGTATATATAACCTCTGTGCAGAAACGAATCCTGGAGAAGATTTTAGGGGGGTGACCAATCTCAAAGCTACAGCCCCTTACAGGATATATGACCAACTTTATATGAGTTAGATAAATAGAGTTTGGTGGCTTTGGGTATGTTTGATTTAAATCAGGGGGCTGGTATGTAGAGAATTAACAAAAAAGACTCATTTTAGGAGCAGGGGTGGGGGTGACCGCCTGGATTAGCGTCCTAGTTGATCCAGGCCTGTGTTGTTAAGTCGTGCAGTAATTAATAAAAATTTCTTATTGAGACTTTGAAAGACCTATTGCCCTAGAAGCATTGATTTTATTAATAATGGTATGCCCAAGTGTGTAAATGACACAGACTTCATTTACTCTTATACGCGTTACTAAATTTTAATCAATTTATATTTTTTACCAATTATCGTAATCGACGTATTGAAATTTTGACTACTCAAATCAATCACCTAAAGCTTTCATGTCTATCTAAACCTTTGGCATATATATTTTTTTTTAATTTATATAGTATAATAAAAATTTGTTATTTTCCCCTCAGACAAATGTCCATCTCTCTTTTAAATATTCATTTAATGAATTTGAATATGAATCGGCTCACTTTTGCGTCACAATAATAAATCTTTTGTGGAAGTTTGCCAAATGCCCTTTTCATTCTATTCTATAGAAGACATAAAAAATTGATTATAAATTTTACATTTGAAAATAAATGGGAGGAATTATCTGGATTTCGTGCGTCATCACTAGACGGATCAATGAATAGAATATTATGAACCCAGATCACTTAAATGGACATTACCGACAGCATACATGTTGGAACGTAGATCAGGTGCGTGACGTGTTTCTTGACCTGAGCCTGATCCAAGGGCGAAGGGCCAATCACCGCGAGAAAGTGCCTCCACGTCCAGTAGTTAGGCTATGCCCTATGAAAATTTAATTACTACTTCTATATAAGTTTATATTAAAATTAATATAAAATTGAGAGAGAATTTTCTTCGCTAATTAAAGAAAGGGTGAAGCAAATAAGAATAAACTGAACAGAAGTGTATACCTTTTATTTATATAGACGGTTTTGAAAAGCGTCTTTTTGAAAAAAAATTTTGGTAATTTTTAAAAATTACAATAGTTATTTAATATTTAAACATTATATATTTTTAAATTTGTTTTTTTTTCCCTCAAATAACAATGGTTTCATTATATTTTCTAACTTTATTGTCCAAAACATTTATATTTTTAAAGTAATATTTATTTTTTCAGATTTATCATTAATTCATAATGAATAATGGCTTCAATGAACATACAAATATATTTCAATTTGATCTTACTACGAATATTTGTAAAAAATTATAATGAAAAAGATATAATGATAAGCATTAACTTCAGAAGTGGATCCAGAGAACCATTTTTGGGCGGGGGGGGGGGGGGGGCAATTTTTTGTCTTTTTTACTTTCTCGTATACAAAGGAGAGGGAGTTTTGTAATCGTCAAAAATTCGACCTAGGGATTTCGATTCTCGGCAATTGTGTCGAAAAAAAAACAATTTTTGAAATTTTATATGAATGGTCCCGATTACTTAAAAACGCAAGAGATAGATCGATAAAATTTGATAAATATTTCTTACACTAAAATTGTAGAACTGTATTATCTTTTAGAGTAAATTTTCAAATTAAAGCCTTCGACCGGAAGGTATACTTTACCTACTAAGTTTTTCAAGAATTATGAAAAATCATTAGGTAAAGTACAATTTGATTAAGTTAATCACGCATTTGTAGAGAATACGAGAAATTCTAGGGGGAAGTAATTCCCGAATTTTGTTAAATTTAAGGGCGAATATTTGTTGTTTTTTTGCCTAGAAAAACTCGTTTCGCTGCATCTGGGGTGCGCACTTCTGAAAATGACAAAAGTGTCGAAATACTTACAAATTTAAAAAAAATCATTGAGATTATTGTCCTCTTCTCCCACCTTCTAGTTTAATCCCTAAGTAAGAATTATCTTTTAATTATCAATCAGGAAGGGGGGGGGGTGAGAAAACCTGGGATGGCTTGCGTTTAGTAAACATTCAGACAATTGAATATTTATTTTAAGCAATTGACCCTTAATACAGTATGCACAATGGTGTCAATAAACGAGAAGCCATAAATCATTCAAACAGTGATGATTCATTCTAGAAATTACTAAATTGCTTTTTGCAAATTAAAATTAGGTCACTGGAACTTCCACACATGTTATTCTTCAATTGAATATCTCGAAAAAAATGTAACATTTTTGACAGAGAGATTCCAGACTGAAAGGGGCCAATTGGACAATAGAAGTCAATTCAATTCCAAAACAATGTGAGGCTTTATGTGAAACCTTTCGGCTTTAAATTATATAAATATCATCATCAGAAATCCTGAGATAGAGGCTGCGTTGAGATGTCGAGATTTTGATGGATATACTACACGCTTTGAGGTCCCCCGAGTCCAAAAAAGTAGATCCCGCAAATTTCTCTGCGTGTCGATGTGGGCATTTTTAAGCTTGAAGGAAATGAGCTACAAGGTTGAAATTTTATATTTAAGTTAGGCACCCCACTGAAGCGTGAAAATAAGCTTTTGAACAAAATCGGCCAAAAAGTACTAGTACTTTACTGAAGTACTTTCTCAGATTTTTTCGATTTTCTTAAAATTGTTTCTAACGATTTTGATTAAAATTCATAAATCAACTATTTGTTCAATCCTCTTTAAAAAGTATATCAGTAAAATGTTTCGTGAAAATTCTTTGAAGTATACTTTACTCATGTAGTATTACAGATTTTTCCAATTCATTTTTCAGCTCTTCCTTCCATAGAGCGAAAGTTAAATCCTTATGGGGATATTCATGTTAATTTCGATTCACAAGGGGGCACCTCCCCTTTGGAATTTTTTACACATTAAAAATTTTTTTTTTCCAATTCTTAGGAAATTTTCTATTTATTTAATTTCAAGCAGTCAACATTTAAAATACAATTGAAAACACAAGTAGTCAAGTTTGGAACTAAGGTCCTATGGGAAATTAAATATATATCGGCATAAAAAAATCTGGTGCGATCAGTCACACCGGATTTTTTGTGTGTTATGTGTCATTAGACTATATTCCCATTTAATAATCGATGAGTCAATTTTCCACATTTTTTATCAACTCCCAAGCACCACCTTTTCGATTTGATATTTTTATAATAATAAATCAAATACTGATTAAGCTCCTTTAATTCAATTATTAAAAGATAAAGGAAAATTATTTTTTCAAACAAATTTTGTGTTAATTAAAATAAATGATATTTTCTCCAAATTCCTAAGTGAAAGTGATTTCGAAAGAAAGTTTGTTATTAATATAAATTATTAAAGGGGAAAAAAAGTTGGAACAAAATAAAGAAAATTAAATATCACAATTTGAATGGCTCTTTTTACTCTGGCCTGATTTTAAAGTAGAATTCATCATCTTTATTTTGGTAAAAATATTTAATTACTTACGGATATCGTGTTGAGCGAGAATAAAGCTGATTGCGATGACAAGCAGCACAGGTACTAGTTTCCACCAGTTGAGCATTTTAAAGCTAAGCGACTTCTATATAAAAAGACAAAGTTCAAATAAATATCACATTTTTTTTGTGATTCAAGTATAACGGGTTAATGACATAAATTTTTTTTTTAACGACAATTAAAATAATTAAAATTTTTTTAACATCAAAATAATGTTTATCATATTATTTTAACGTCAAAGAGATTTTTGAAATAAAGGAAATTATAAAAATACAAGTATAATTACTTCCTAACTCCCCCCACCCCTCTAATCCAATATCTTTTAAAAAAATGATTTTTTTTTTTTTTGAATGGAAAGGGAAATTTTTTGTTTTAATGGTAATTTGGTGTGGAGGGTGATTTTGTAGATGATTCATGCTTACCGGAGCGTAGCAGACTACTAAATATCTGTTCCGATGCTCTTCGAGTAGAATTTTATGTCAAGTTAACGGGAACAGAGACTTGTGCGATCCCCCGCTCCCTCAAAATATATCTTCTCCACTTCCTCTGGCCTAGAACACTCTCCCCTCCCCTCTTCCCAGCTGACCATCCTCACATCTTAAGAAATTGTAAGCAGGTATCAAATTTTACCTATAGGGCGAGGGCGGTCTATCACAATTATTAGATAATTAATGTCATAATATAGTTTTGAATTTTTTAATTCGAAATATTTCTTATAAAAATCATAACGGTTAAGTCCATTTTTTTTGAATTTCTTGGTTAATTAGGTACTGATATCGAGTCACTTTTGTTAAGGTATTGGTTTCATGTCAAAAATTCGAGATTTTGATTGAAATACACGTTTTGAGGTCCCCTGAGTCCAAACCGCAAAATGGTCTGTCTGTAACCAATTTAAAACATGAAGGAATTAAGTTAGGAGGTTGAAATTTTATATTTAAGTTGGTACCGACCGCTCTCAGGTGTGAAAATAAGCTTTTAATCAAAATTAGGCAAATAAGTATTAGTACTTTACTGATGTATTTTTTTCAGTTTTTTTTTTTTCGATTTTCTCAAAATTCGCTCTAACGATTTTGATTAAAATGTATATTCTGATTTTGCTCTTGTACCTTTTTTTTTAACACTCACACTTTTTTCCCTTCACACTCACATACACACAGTCTTTTCGACAACTTAGGCCATTAAAGACTTTAAACGATACTCGTTATTTGTAAATTGGGGCCCAGGCATTCTTATTTAAGCCATCTTGTACTTCATTGGAAAGATAGGAGAAATGGTTGCCAGGATAAATGGCAGAATATAAATATTAATATTTTCCCATGTTTATAAATTTTATATCTTGAATTCTAATATATAGTCGGACACTAAATAAATGTCGACACCATAAATCTAGTGTGACAAGCACGGGTTTAAAAAAAAAATAATAATAAATTGTATTTATTTAAAAATTTATTATAAAAATAAAATTCATTTCCATTTCTCAAATATGATTCTTATCTCGAAGTTATTTTAAATTTCTGAAATCGGCCTTGCTGTCCGAAAGTTGCAAGGAAGAGATGCTTGAAGGCACAGCTTCCAGGGAGATGAGGGATTCTCTGGCACAGGACATCCCCCATGACACACAAGTTGGCTCATCAACCGAAGGATCCAACGAAAGCCGACCAAGAAATCCAGCAGCCAGGCTAAAAGAAAGAAACAATTAAAATAAAAGAGCATGAAATTAATTGATAAATAAGCCTAAAAGGTGTCTGGGATATAAAAAATTCCTACGATTTTGAATAATAGGCCTACAATATTATTATTTATAAATTGTATGAACCGACCCTGTCTGTAGCAGGTAGGGCAGGGGGGGGGGGGGGGGGACACTACTATGACGCGAGGGGTTCCAGATCTACAGCAAAATATTTTAAAGTATTTAATATAAACCGTTTCTGGATTATATTTAATTGATTAACAACAAAAAGAAAAAACAATATATATTTCATATATAGGATAAGAGAAAGTAAAATAGTTACGCATTATAAATCCTAGAGTCTAGAATCTATCAGTCCTTAGAATAAAATTAATTGATCTATCTTTTTTATTATGTTTAAAATAATAGATAACAGGCTATCAGGAGGGTGGAGGGTGGATTTTGCCCGTTAAACTTGGCACAACATTAGACAAAAGGCAAAATGGAAATAAAATGGATTAGACAAAAGGCAAAATGGAAATTAAATGGATTAAGAGGAGTAGAAAAATCCAATTTATTTTATTTTTTCTGATTTCTTTAACTATGATTTTTTTATTAGTTACCCCACCCCGAGCCTGACATTTTCTCTAAAATAATGTAAAGTGAAAAATATTCGCAGTCACGAATCTAAGACTTATTTTATAAAAAATAGAAAAAACTATTTATCTTTACTTTACTTAAAAAAAAACATAATTATAGGCTATACCAATTGAAGCACAAATTTATTATTTTTAGATACACGAGAGATACCCCCCACCCGAAAAAATTTTCTTGCTACGGGCCTGATTGATAGGGATAGTATTTTCAATTGTTTGTTATTACATAACTTACCAATCGCCTGCTCCAGAAACACTCACAATATCTTGAATTAGTGGAGCGGGATAATATCGACAGGTGATTTCACCGAGAGAGTGATTTAAAACAGGTTGACCAGGCATCTTACGACTCACAATCTAAAAAGAGATAATCATTTTATAATTATCAGGAGGGAAGGGTGATGGGTAAGGAAAAAAGCAATTGCCTAGGCCATCAGTTCCCAACCCGTGGGCCGCGGACTTCTAAGGAAAGATAAAAATTATATATATTTTATATATACACTGGGCCTCAGCGATTTTTTTACGAAGTGGGCTGCACTTCAAAAAAGGTTGGGAACCACTGGTCTAGGCGCAAAAACAAGAGGATAATCCTCCAATTTAAATCTATAATTATAAAATGCACTTACCACTGATCCCAATTTTCCCAATGTTACCATCACATTATTCACATAAGGAAGTAATTGTTTGGCAATTTTATTTGTTTGCGTTACTAGATTCTCATTGTTATTATTTGTTATGTTTATTCCTGAAAATAATTATTAAATATTATATTAGAATAAATTATTATGATTGGAATAAAATTAGAAATACCTAATTCGGTGGCAATTTTGCATAGTTCGTTAAAATTTGGAGAGATAAACCATAATGGATTTTTAAATTTTTTTCCAAAAGGTTTCGTTGCTTTCGTTGAGTTTGTAGGTTCATACCAAACTGAAAAAAAGAGAAGTACTGTTTATTAGATAATGAATATATATATAAAAGAAGAAAGAAATAAAGACAAATATAATTTTCTTTGTTTTTTGGCTGCCTGGATATCCTCACTACTCAAATATATATATAATTTAAGATGAATAAATTAATAGGAATATGAAATGCTCTCTCTTAGCAGAGCTACGAAAGAAAAAAAGAATTAGGTATAGAGATGGCAAAGAATTGGAAATATTTCCTTCCACAGATAGATACAACAAGATACAAGTGATTGATAGCTTAATGATCGGTCAAAAGCTTCAGTAATCTGCATTTAAAATCAGACCCTTTAAGACTAAATGTGTTTAATTTGAAGGTGAATTGTCTGGTTTCAAAATCGAAAAATTTATTTGGAAATTTTTTCTCTGGACAGTTGCTACTAGTGGCTCGTTTCTTAGTGAGAAATGTTGATTTGTCCAGGTCAAGAAGCTTGAGAAGAGTGCTCTGAATTTCTTTTAAGGGACTTTTCGGCATCTTATTTACTTGGTGTCCTCAGCTCTACAAAGAATTTTTATCGTTAAAAAACGACATAAATATTATGCTGGTTGAATTTACATCAGGAATGAAAGCTAGAAGAAAACGCAGCCAGAATTATTTCTTTAGAAAATATATTTTAACAGCTGATGTTTCGGCTTTGGTTAAAGCTTTTCGAAGCTGTTGTCATTATATAATCCCTCCATATATTTGGAATTGTATTTAATATTGACTTTTAATCAGCTTTTGATGTAATATTAGGAAAATGGTTTTAGAAAAATCTTTTTTCTTCTTCTATCACTAATACACTATTTCTTTTGTGCCTATTGTGACAATTGACTTCAGGGCGATTTCATCCTAAGTCGAAACGTCAGCTGTTAAAAATATATCTTCTAAAGAAAAAATTCTGGCTGCGTTTTTTTTTAACTTGCATTCCTGATACGACATAAATATATTTGTCCAGATGTTTTTACTTTCTCTTACCTATGTATATATGTAATATATATATAGAGAGAAAGTATTGGATTCATGTCAAAAATTCGATGTCGAGATTTTGATGGATCTTCACGTTTTGAGGTCCCCTGAATCCAAAAAAGTGGTTTTCGCGACATGGTCTGTCTGTGGGGGGTGGGTGGGTGGGTGTGTGTGTGTTCAATTTTAAGTATGAAGGAATTGAGCTAGGAGGCTGAAATTTTATATTTAAGTTAAACACCCCCCGGGACCGGAAAAATAAGCTTTTAATCAAAATCGGCCAAAGTGTACTAGTACTTTACTGATGTACTTTTTCAGTTTTTTTCGATTTTCTCAAAATTTGCTCCAACGATTTTTTTTAAAATTCAAAAATCAATTATTTTTTAGATTCTCTTTAAAATGTATATTCTCATTTTGTGATTGAAATCTTCTGAAGACCACTTTACTCTTGTATTTCATAGGGAAGATATGAGAAATGGTTGCCATGGTAACAAAATATAAATATTTTCCCATACTTATAAATTTTACATCTGAATTCATATGTTCCGTACTGTCGGGAACTAAATATATGTCGACACAAAAAATCTGGTGTGACAAGCACTAGAACACAACTCGATTACCGAAGGTAAGAGAAAGTTGTGTGCTGTGCGCCATTCACACCAGATTTTTTTTTATATGTGATAGGTAGAGACCGGATTTTAAGCTTAAATGCTTATTGCTCAATTTTATAAGCAGCCATTAGATATTTAATTTCTACACGAATTAGGAAAAACTAAGTGTATTGAGATTCCATTTTTTATGCTTTTTTTGCTTTTTTTGAGTTTTCATGCTTTTTTTTCCTTTTCGTGCTTATTTTAACTTATTTTACGAATATTTATAATTTTATTTTTTTTTTTATTAAAAAATACACTTTTCCCATTCACACACGCATACACCAAGGACGTATATAAGGGGGAAGGGGCCCCGCCTCCCAAAAAAAAAAAAATTCCCAAAAACCCCGCAGTGGAAAAAATATAGCCCTGTAAAAAATTTTTTTCCGCAGGGGGGAAAAAAATTTGGTTCCGCGAAAACAAAATTTTTCGCAGGGCGGGGCGGAATAAATTTAGTTTATTTAAAAAAAAATTGTATACGCCATTGGTATGATTAAAAATTGCTTATGAGATGCTTTTTTTCAACTTATATGCTTATTTAACGACTTTTTATTCAAGTTTTTTATGCTTTTTTAAGCACTTTTTTCCATTTTTTTATGCTTTTTTGTCCGGTCTCTAGTGATAGGTATATTGTTAATTTTTCTATAAAATAATGTATTATATTGGAACGCTTAGGGACCCACATCTTGAGGGTACGTGGATGGCGACCACAAGCTGCCCGAGCTGGGACAGGCTGTCCAGTTCTTTTCATGCCAGTCTCTTCCTTCCTCTTTTCAACAGGCGTCAGACACTGCGACGGGCTGTCCTGCCCTATTTCTTCAGGTCGCAAAAACGCGTGATAGAGTTGAAGGGTAGAAGTGAGGTCCGCCGACCCCGTATCGCGGGAATAAGGCGAGGACAGAAGAAGAAGAATGTATTATATTGCAATAGATCTGCAAGTTTTGGGCAGAGCTCTTAAAGAAGAAAATATGATCTTCAAATTCGAGAAAAAAACCAAATGGTAGAAGAAAGAAATTTATGCAGTCGAAAATTCGTTGATTTACTAGACTCGATATATGAAAAGTAACATGTTTATCATAAATATCAATTATCTTATAAAGAATTTTGATTTATACTGGAAATCAGCTGTATGGAGGTGGATTTAATGGCGGCTTGATTGTGCTGTTTCTGCCTTTCTATCATTCATTAGCTAACATATAAATAAAACTACTCAATTCAACATATTGAAAAACTTCTTTTATTTCTTTTAAATTATCCTAAAATCTGCTTATATCTTGTTTATTTTATTTTTACTTTCTCTTACCTATGTATATATGTAATATATATATAGAGAGAAAGTATTGGATTCATGTCAAAAATTCGATGTCGAGATTTTGATGGATCTTCACGTTTTGAGGTCCCCTGAATCCAAAAAGTGGTTTTCGCGACATGGTCTGTCTGTGTGTGGGTGGGTGGGTGTGTGGGTGTGTGTGTGTGTGTTCAATTTTAAGCATGAAGGAATTGAGCTATGAGGTTGAAATTTTATATTTAAGTTAAACACCCCCCGGGACCGGAAAAATAAGCTTTTAATCAAAATCGGCCAAAGAGTACTAGTACTTTACTGATGTACTTTTTCAGTTTTTTTCGATTTTCTCAAAATTTGCTCCAACGATTTTTTTTAAAATTCAAAAATCAATTATTTTTTAGATGCTCTTTAAAATGTATATTCTCATTTTGCGATTGAAATCTTCTGAAGACCACTTTACTCTTGTACTCCATAGAAAAGATAGGAGAAATGGTTGCCATGGTAACAAAATATAAATATTTTCCCATACTTATAAATTTTACATCTGAATTCATCATACGTTCCGTACTGTCGGGAACTAAATATATGTCGACACAAAAAATCTGGTGTGACAAGCATCAGTGGTGGTCCCAGGATTTTGTCAAAGGGGGGGGCCCAAATTTTTTTTTTTTTTAATTCATTTAAGCTCTTTTTTTGGCAGCGAAGGCCATTTAGACCTATCTTTATATATTTATTTCACCTGGTTTGGTAGCCAATGGTCCAAAATTTATGATGTAGGGAAGGTAAAGAATAGGGTGGCGCAAAAATCCGACTAATTTTTTTTCGACCTCGTGTTAGTCTAAATCCGAAGAGAGGTCGATTTGCACGTATTTTTTACATGAAATCTAATATGTTAAATAATATATCGTGAATAGAATATTTAAAAACTAATTTTTTTTTCAAAATTGCACAATAAAGCCCAGATAGCACAGTTCGTCTTATGTACGTACATAAGACGAACTGTGCTATCTGGGAGATAATTTTATCACGAATCCAATGATGTACGGTTGCCTGCGGAAAACCTGTGCTGAATCCCGGTTGTTGCGGTTACTTTACAGATGCACTTTTTCGATTTTTTTTAGATTTTCTCAAAATTTCCTCTTACGATTTTGATTAAAATTAAAAAAAAAAAAACAATTATTTTTTAGACTCTCTTTAAAATGTATATTCTCATTTTCGGGTTGAAATCTTTTGAAGACCATTTTACTCTTCATAGGAAAGAGCAGGGGGGTCAAACTCGGTTTGTTTACATTTTTTCCATTTCAAGAGAGTGACGTCATGGAGCTACTCCTTTTGTAAAAAATCGTTCGAAACAAACAATTTATAAAAAATTTATACACGGTATATTATTAATAAAGCAGTATAAATACCAGGGTCTAAATTAGTTTAGTCTGAAACTATACAATTTCAAATAAAAAAAAATGAATGTGAACTAGGTTATAGGCAGTCAACAATGCTACCAAATAGAAAAAAATATATGCAAGGAGGAGCTTCATGACGTGGACCAATCAAAAACTGTGACCTGAAAATTGTTTGTTTACTAGTTTCTGGCCAACCTGTGTATTTAAAGACCTGGGAAAGAGAAGAAATGGTTGGCATGGTAACAAAATATAAATATTTTCCTATACTTATAAATTTTTACATCTTGAATTCGAATGTACCGTACTGTCAGAAATTAAAAATATGTCGACACAAACAAATCTGGTGTGAGAAGCACAGGACATAATTTTCGATTCTTCTTAGGTAATCGAAACTTATGTACCATGGCAACCATTTCTCCTGTCTTTCCTATGAAGTACAAGAGTAAATTAAAGAGTTCTTCAAAAGTTTTCAACCCGATAATGAGAATATACATTTATTTTAAAGAGTCTAAAAAATAATTGTTTTTTGAATTTTAATCAAAATCGTAAGAGGGAATTTTGAGAAAATCTAAAAAAAACAGAAAAAGTGCATCTGTAAAGTAACGGCAGCAACCGGGATTCAGCACAGGTTTTCCGCAGGCAACCGTACATCATTGGATTCGTGATAAAATTATCTTTATTGCGTAATTTTGAAAAAAAAAATAGTTTTTAAATTTGTAATTAATTATAGTTTGCACAGGGAATTTTTCAGGCAACCTATTCAAGATATATTATTTAACATATTAAATTTTATGTAAAATAGGTTTCATCCAATAAACAGCTGGGTGCAAATCGACCTCTCTTCGGATCCCCTAATATATGACAATATTTTAGTTTCTCATGATTTAAGAGACCTCCATACTCAAAAAAATTTTTTAAGGGTTGAGAATTTGAGAAACGTATTTTTTCTCGTCTAAAATTTTACCATAACGAGAAAAAAAAATCGATTTTTGACGAATTTAAAATTTTTAAAAATTTTGAGGGGGTATGGAAAAATTTTTGAAAATGAGGGATTGAAATTTGCGTTTTTAGATACCCTGAGACGTGAAAAATTTATAATTTTTTTGTTTAGTTTTAAAATATTAAATAAAACTTTTGGATTTTTGTCGGTCCAAAGGGGGGCCCGGGCCCCTCTGGGCCCCCCTGGGACCGCTAGTGACAGCACAGTACACAACTTTCGATTACCGAAGGTAAGAGAAAGTTGTGTGCTGTGCGCCAGTCACACCAGATTTTTTTTAATATAACTCGCACACTCTTGCTAGAGTCCCTGTATATCAGAGTCTGGCCATACGGGAACTTTTTTTCTATTGGTCGCGCCATCTTTCTTCCTGATTTTAGCGCCAATTCAAATTTTCAATGCATCTCTATGGGATTAAAAAATTTTTCATTTAACTTTTATAACGATACCCGTTCAAAGTATCATGAAATCTTTTTAGAACATGATTTTAGAGGTTTCAATTTATAAATATTACTCATCATATGTTAAAAATCTCCATTAATTTTATTATATTGAGAATGCAAAGTTTAGGGTTATATTTAGCTGATTAGAATCTTAAAATCACTTTTAATTTTGAGTTTATGTATATTTATATATGTATTTAGCTTACAATTTATTTTCCTAATTATAAAATAGAGTTTTCTAAGAAAATAATCGATTTAAAAAAGAATAAAACAAATATAAATAATGTTAGTAATTAACTCATTGCAAAAAAAATGAAATCTTTTAAGAATTTTCTTTATTATTAAAAAATTATAATTTATACAAAATTTGAACTCATAGAGATATTATATAATAGAATTTAAAAAAAAATGTTTTCAATATCAACAATATCAGCCCAAAAGGGGGGGGGAGGCGGCTTTTAAATTCCGCACTGCCCCATTTGACCAATCCTAACATACTGAGGCAGAAAAATGAAAAACAAAATACCAAATTTGAGAAAAGATACCCGACACATATTTTTAGATCAAAAAGAGAACGTCTGGGCACCCTATATTTATGTCCGTGATCAAGAGCGGGTCCAGACGGAGTTTCTCGGGGGGAGGGGGGGGGAAGGAAAGAGTAATCTGGTGTAACTGGTCGCACAGCACACAATTTTTTCTTACTTTCGGTAATTTAAGGGTGCGTACACACCTGCGCTCTGCTCCGCTCGCGAGCAGTTCGCGGCTCGTGTTCGTTGCTCGTTCCATTTTCATTGAAATTATTCATTTTGACGAACCTGCCGCGATCCAAAGAAAAGCCACGAACATTTTAATTAATTTGGAATTTTTATTATTAATTATTTATAATTATTAATCGCAAATAGATTGTGTTGCTGAGCGCGCCTAATTACTAATAAAAAACATTTAAACTAATTATTATTTGGTGTAGATAATAATGTCTCTGAGGCGAGATAGAGAAAACGCTCTTGCCGTTTCGGTTATGAGTGGTGCTTTTTTGCTAATGGCAAGTTTGTCAAAAACGAAAAGGAGACAACGACGTTGGTGGTGTACTAATCTATTTAAAAAACAGAATGGTAGTGAAATTGTGATGGACTTGAGGTCGCAACAAATAAACGGTCAATATAAGAATTTTACTCGAATGTCAGAGATTATTTGTCAAGTCTATTTAATATAAAAATAATAAATTTTAATATCAATTTATATTTTATATAATTTTTTTTTATTAAACCCGATCCTTTGAAAATATTTGATTAATTCTTCATTTATTGAAAACTGATATTAAAATTTACTTAAAAAATACTATATAAAATCATCATAGGCCTATATTTTAAGGAAATAATATACATATAATTAACCTCCCTGGTTTCTGAGGGACATAGAAGATGATAATATTAAAAAAAATATTTAAATAATGATTTAGAGAAGACTTATAAAGGCTAAAAGTAGGTCTATTTTATATTTTGCTCGCGAGCTGTTCGCGAGCCGCTCGCGGCACCGCAGCGCGCCGTCCAAATCTGAGCCGCGAACCATCAAAGGGTTTGTCGAAAAAGCCGACAAGAGATGGATCGCGGCAAGCAGCTCGCGAGCGACTCTCGAGCAGCTCGCGAGCATCTCAAAACCCGTACACATCTAACGAACATGGTGCTCGCGAGCGGAGCAGAGCGCAGGTGTGTACGCACCCTAAAAAGTGCATTCCGTTTTTGTTTACCATAATATATTTACAAATCAAATTTGTAAATATTAATTTTTAAAATTTTATATGAGAACAGCCTGAACCCACAATATTTATATTAGGCCTAATTACAACGGTTATCGTCTAAGTCTTAAATGGCCTGAGTTGCCGAAAAGACTGTGTGAATGTGTGTGTGAGTGTGAATGTTAATAAAAAAAAAAAAAAAATTTAATATCAAAAATTTTTTTTCTCGAATCTCGGGGGGGGGGGGAGGGTAATTGCCCGCTTTCCCCCTTGTATTTGCCCTTGTCCGTGATAAAGTCAAAGCTCTTATCAATTTTCACATATAGAGTAGGCCTAATTTATAAATTCCAAATGTATATTTTAAAAGGAAAAGTAAAGGAAAAATAATTCATTCATTTAAATAATATTCTTGAGATTATTCACTTTATTTTAGAAATAAATATTACATATATAGCTATGAGAAAGTGAAAAATGACAGATTGGGAAATGTCAAATTCAAATGTTTTTTCATTAAATAAATTATTTTGTGTGCTTTTTCTTACTTTTTTTTTAGTATATAAATAATCAGTAGACTATTAGCTTCTGTTTCTATGAGTTTTTTTTTTGAATAAAATTATTATATAATTAATTAACAAAAAAAAATCATTTTTTCGCCATGTATTCAATGGAGCGCTCGGAAGAAAGATGGCCGACAATTCTAACGGTCGCTCGTATGGCCAGACTCTGATATACAGGGACTCTAACTCTTGCCGGTACATGCTGCAATCCAGCGGTTAAATCGATAATTATAACTTCCTCGTATTCCCGTCAGATGGCAAAAAATTTTTTCTTCAACAATTAATCGCATATTTTAACATTTTTACACACTTAAAAATTGCAATTTATTTAAATTAATAAATTTTTGCTTTGCTTTATTTTTTTCATTTGCTTAAATTCCTAATTTTAGCTTAATAATATTAAAAATTACAACAGAACGACATAAATTTGAAATGGAGCGGGTAACGGCAGAAAAGGAAAGCTACCTGACGTTGATATCATAAAAAAAAGGGAGTAACTGCCAATTACATCAAAAAACTTTCATTAAAAAAAAAAAAAAAATGGTGTTGTAATTTTAAATTGTTTATTTTTATAATTATAAAATACTCAAATATAAATTTTAATAAAAGTGTTAGTTAAGGTAAGAAATTATTAAATTTTAACAAAAGCACAAGACATTGATGTTTGTATTTGCACTGTTAACCAAGCCCACTTGCAATTTTCTTTTTATTTATTTCTTAATTAGGTTTTTAGTCTATGGAGTCAGCAAATAATACCAGACATAAATAATAACTCAACAATATGGGCTCAAAGACTAAAACTGGAATTGCAGCTACAACATTTACTGTTTTTGGATTTTCTTTATTTTCCTGGCGTTTGTCACTCCTTATTGGCTCGAAACCGATGGAAAAATACCAAATCCTAAATTTGTTCGAATCGGTAAATAGTTTCTATTATTTTTTTTAAATTGATTAATTTTTGCATATAAAATAATAATTCATTTTTCTTTTAAACCTGACATAAAGTGTGAGAATAGCCCTTCACCTGATGGGTTTTTAATCATATTTCTTTTCATTCCAAGACATATGTAAAAAATAATATACAATATATTTTTGTGAAACAGGACATTAACCACTCCATATTTTATATTTTTCATGTTTCCCGTTCCAAATTTTCTTGTTCTATGATATTATAATTTTAATTTTGAATTAAGGAAAGGGAATTTTCTTAAAAACACTTATATATATATATATATATATATATATATATATGCGAAGACAAGTTTTCTCGGGTTAAGTCGCGTGAGGTGCTGAGATTTACTCGACGTTTCGGCTCTCCTTTTGGAGCCATTTTCAAGAGAGAAGGAAGTTAGGAGGTAATGGTGGAGGGGGGTTGTTTACGGGGTCGCAGTCTTCCTGGTCCCCAGGTCAATTTGGTGGATGACTCAGAGGCGTGGATTGGTCTCTGAGAACTGGAGGAAGGTTGTGTGTGTGTAATTGTGTTCGGTTTAGGTTGACTACGGGGCCTCAATCTGCCTACTCCCCAAGTCGGTGTGTTGGTGGTGTGTTTGGTGGATGCCTCAGAGGTCTGGGTTTGTCTCTGAGGAATGGACAGTGGTTGGTTCTGTGTAATCGGGTTTGTGTTTGGTTTGGGTTGACTTTGGGGCCTCAATCTGCCTACTCCCCAAGTCAGGGTGTTAGCTCTTGGTTCCCGGGGTCTCAACCTGCCTACTCCCCAGGCCGAGAGTAACTGCCTGGGGAGTAGGCAGGTTGAGACCCCGGGAACCAAGAGCTAACACCCCGACTTGGGGAGTAGGCAGATTGAGGCCCCAAAGTCAACCCAAACCAAACACAAACCCGATTACACAGAACCAACCACTGTCCATTCCTCAGAGACAAACCCAGACCTCTGAGGCATCCACCAAACACACCACCAACACACCGACTTGGGGAGTAGGCAGATTGAGGCCCCGTAGTCAACCTAAACCGAACACAATTACACACACACAACCTTCCTCCAGTTCTCAGAGACCAATCCACGCCTCTGAGTCATCCACCAAATTGACCTGGGGACCAGGAAGACTGCGACCCCGTAAACAACCCCCCTCCACCATTACCTCCTAACTTCCTTCTCTCTTGAAAATGGCTCCAAAGGAGAGCCGAAACGTCGAGTAAATCTCAGCACCTCACGCGACTTAACCCGAGAAAACTTGTCTTCGCATACATCCGGTCGCGGAAACCTTCAAGAATATATATATATATATATATATATATATATGTATATATATACACTCTATTTTAATATTTTAATATCTTTATATAATCAAGTTGTTGATTATGAAACCTCCAACTTATTCTTTATTTGGTAATTTGATTATGCATTAAGTTTCTTTTTTAATGTAAAAATTTCCCCTGAAATTAACGCATCTTTATTTTATTTGAAAGATAATTTTTTTACTCTAAATGTTTGTGTATTTTCAGATCATCAAAATAAATATGGAAAAATGGAACATATTTTGATACCATTTGGTTTTTGCATTCAAACGAGATTTATCGCCCAAGGTGCTTGTGAGTTAATTTGTACTGGAGAAGGATTAGTGTCGTCCTCAGATTGTTTTCATGGGAGTTTGATCTCAAGCATGAATCCCATCCCGATCGATCAAGATTTTTTGAATAACCCTCTTCAAAAATATACCAGAGAATTAGCAGAGCAGTAAGAACTGTGGGCATGTTTCAGAAGTTCAGAGCTTGGGTACAATACATTTGAATGAAAACAACAAAAAATCAATGCCCTTCAATCAATCGATTGAATTCAAAAAAAGCAAATGGTGTCGAAATGGTCCATTTTATCCACTTTATTTTGATGATCTGAAAATAGAGAAAAATCAATCAAGACAGCGCCTTATCGATCAAAGTCAAGCAATCTCATATATTCATGTATTTCGTCGTTAAAATCTGACTCAAAAATAAATGAAAGAATTGAGCATCTACATTCTTCAAAAGACTATAATTTATTGGTTTTTTGAATCCCATCCTGTCTGAGACTCCTTTATACTTAAAGATTATCAAAATTATTTATATATCAATAGTTTTATACACACCTAAACTTCATCATCCGAATTAATAATGAATTTGTTTTTAGGATTATGGCAAGTATGCTTTGAAGGTTTCCAAGACCCTAGACATTTCTATGATACCAAATTTTATGGTTGTTGGTGGGTCTTTGAAGAAGAGTATTATATAATCCATGATATTCTACTCCCAGGTTAGTTTTCTTTTTTTTTTTTAAGATTATTTGTATTGAGGGGAGGAGAATTATCCAAAAGGCAAGGCAAGACATATAACTCTGGATTAATCGATGTGCCTAATAAAAGGGGAGTGACTAAATTGTGTATACAATTAAATGGACTATATTTAAAAAATTTCGGGGCTTTAAATTTTCATTAATAAAATTAATTATCTTTTCTCAAACCTTATACTTATTTTTATAATTATTCCCGTATAAAAAATCTTGATATTCAATGACGGATTCACTGTAACATTCTATTATTGACAGACTTTATTTATATTATAATTATTATTAACCATATTTCCATTTTTTTAGGCTTCTTTGTTGCCACTCAATTTTTCTTTACTGTTTGTATGACATTACTTCTTATTGGAAGTTTCTTGGTTGCATTATACACTTGTTGTAGTAGAAACCATGATCAATTTATATTATTATTACTTGTCGTTGGATGTGATCTTGTCTTAGCTGGTATGTATTTCTTTTAAATAACTTAGTAATTCTCCCATAAAAAAAGGAAATTATATATAATATTTTATATATTAGTAAGGCCTTATATTTTTTATTTTTTGAGATATTTCATAATGAACATAAATTAGACAAATCATCAAACATGTTGTTTGATATCCATCTGACTATGAACACGGCCAGAGAAATATCAATTGAACAGATATTTATGAAATTTCTTAATTATGACAAACTTAAAAAAAAAAACAATTTCTCTCTACTAACAGAACCATATATTTGGGTTGTTCGGAAAGTAATTTCGTTTTTTCCCAACAAAAACATAATTGTATTTTTTCACAGCTAACTTCTCACTTAAGCCGCATAATCTCTATATATTTTGACAGCTGACAGCTGAGGGCTTCTTGTCAAAAATGTTCCATTAGTTCAAGCAAGAAAAATATTATCCGATGTGTATGGAGAAGATGTATAAACAGAACGCCTATGCCAAAACTGGTTTGCAAAATTTCAATCGGGCAATTTCGATGTTGAAGATGCTCCTAGTTCTGGAAGCCCAGTTGAAACTGAAGAAGACAAAATAAAGGCATTGATGAAAACCGATGAATAACAACTCGTGAGATCGCTGAAAGATTAAATTTATCGAATTCGACCGTTCATGAAACGCCTAGGAAGCAAATCGCAGATTTTCTATAGTAAAAAAGTAAAATATGCCGAAAATACCGATTTTTTACTTTCCATATTTAACCGGGCACCAACAAAAAACTACTGCGTAGAATCAATTGAACTTTTTCATAAGAAAGCCTTGCTATATCAGTAGTCAAAATCTATAATATTTATGTGTGTTATGTGGCTTAAGTGTGAAGTCAGCTGTGAAAAAATACAAAAAAGTCCTTGATGGGAAAAAACGAAATTACTTTCCGAACAACCCAATATAATAAAGGAAAAAAAAGTTAACATAAGTTAACAAAGCTATTTTGTATCAAGTAGACTTTATTAAAAGTTAATCAAATTGACACTTTATAATCAGTATGGAGAGTTTCTATATTTATTTAATTTAACGCCACTATATTAATTTAGTTAATTTTCTTTTTTTCAGCACTCTCAGGAACAATAGCAATCATAATTTTCGGCGCCCGAGGTGATGGTCGAGATTGGATGCCAAATTGGGAGCACAACAACATGGGCTGGTCTTATGCTGTAGCCGTTTTTGGCGTTGTTTTCCTGTATATTGCTGGCATTCTTTTTCTTGCTGAGGGACGCAAACATAGAATTCGTCGAGAATTGGAAAATCGACAGGCGAGAGGCGCCTATCAACTGGAAAGCAGAAAAGGACATACGGAAATTTAATGTAATATTTTCAATTTTCTTTTCTTCTTCATCACACCATTTTAAGTTAAAAAAAAAAAAAATTGATGGTCATTAATGACAAAATAATTTTTATTTTTGGAACCAGATCAATGTTTTTTACACTCGATGTGTCATCTGCAGAAGTAATACAAAAACTATATTATTAGTACGTTATATCAAAAATAAATATAAGAATGAAATTTGCGGTCTAAAAAGCAATTGAAAAATTGTTCAAAATTAAAAATTTTTTGTCATAAATACCTTTATTACATTTTATGACATTTATCCTCTTGATTTAAAAAAAGAATCATAGATTCATAGCATTTACTTCAGTCAAACAAAGACTAGAATTTTAAGTGTCATAACATATCATCATCAAAGTGTTATTTAAAATAAAATATTTTTTTATTATTCCCCAAATAATGTTAATAATAATAATAATTCTAGTATCTAACGATGTGATATAAAAAAAAAAAACTTAATAAGCACAAGTACATCTCTAATGACCATGATTTTAATTTTCCATTTGAAATCTAATAAATTTCATACCAAGACTTAATTTTATTTTATAGAATGCAGAATAAAAAGATTTCGGACTTATATAAAGTAATGAATTAAATGATATTGATACATTTAAAACAGTAACAATTTAATTTTTTACAAACCGAAAAACCTTTGAGATTATTATTTATTATAACATTCAGATATCGAAAAATTCTGACACCTGATGTGCCTGACTAAACAAATCATAACTGCATAGATTATTTTAATAACGTTTTCCATTTAAGAGCTTTTATTTTAAATTACATAAAAAACGAAAATTTTTCAATAAAAGCGATTATATTTTTATTTCAATTCAAAGTATAAAGTATAATTAAATGTGAAGCATTATACAGTAGAACCTCTCTTAGCGAGCACCTCTCATAACAAGTAATTTTCATAACGAACAAAACAAATTGTTGAAGTTTTGGAGTTTAGGCTTTCACACTTGTTATCATTTGTAAAAGAATTTGATTTTAATTACAACGTTACGGCCACTCATTCTGTGGTTGTGGCCTTAGTTTGAATTGTACACTGAAGAAGGCAGAATGAGTGGCCAAAACGTTGTAATTTTTTCAAATAAACCACTGTTAAACAGAAAATCAAATTTTTTTACTAACCAATTGTTGACTTGTTTAACGAGCGACTTTTCTCATAACGAGTGGCCTCGTTTAGCGAGGTCCCACTGTTACAATTCATTTGTTTTCATTTCTGGGCTTATATTACGAATTTATTCCGTCAAGATGTTGTTACTTTCTCTTATGTTTCTTCAATTGTTGTTGAACAATTAACGTAGACTTTATTCTTAATATAGCATCCGAGAAAGCAACCTAATGAATTTAAATCGCAAGAACTGGAGTACATTTAGCCAAATTACCCATCCATTCAGGCAAAAGAGAGATAATTTCACCATTTGTGTGCGTCCATCTACATCAAAACCATCCACTAAAGAAGAAAAAAAAATCGATCACCATCGTTCTTGATAAAGTGTGTGTAGGTATATTCAAAAGAATGAGAAAAAACACTTTATATTGAGATTCGTTCACTTTTTCAGAAAAATTTTCGTTTTTCATATAAATTAAATGATGGCTTTTAATGTAAAACACTGTATGATGAAAGAGATTTATATAGCATGCGTTTTTTATTCTTACAACAAACGTTACATATTAAAAAATTGTAATATTAATAATTATAATCTGTAGTGCTTTTGCAAGATGCAGGATGATATTGATCAGAAAAGGAATGAAAACATTAGAAAGAAATATGCTTCTTCGCAACGGCTTAAGACATGCTAGCAAATTTTTAACATTTTTTTAGACGATTCTCTTGCTTTAACAGAATTTGTTTATCATTAAGTACTACACATAAAAAATTTTTCGTTCAAATCGGTGAGAGGAAGGCCGTACACTCCTCTTGTTAATTGAGTTGTTAGATTTATAATGGAATTGAATATAAACTTGGTCATTTTTTTTTATTTATATAAATATATATATTTTAAGATAAAGAATTACAAATGTTGTATTAATCGTTTATATTTATAATTGAAGCATTTATCTAAAGCCAAAAGATTTTAAATAAATGTACAAACCTAGGTCTAGGCATTGTAGCAATGTTTTAGACTCGTCTTCGCTTCCGTCCAGATGAATTTCTAACACATTTCTCCGTCCTAAGTTATTATATTTATTATTTAGAACTTTAATTTATTTTCCCTAATCTAATCTTTATTAGACATTTCTTTTTATAAATTTTGCCGATTAAAACAATCATCATATATACAAACGCTATTTACAAAGCTAATTTTTAATTTATATAAAGAAAAACTGTATATTTTAGTTATTTTTGTTTAGTTTTTTTCTAACCTTTTTCTTCAGTTTTTATAATCATATATTTTAATATCTTTTAGTGTATTTCTAATAAAATATATATATATTTTTTATTTTGTAAAACAAGTTTAGGAATTTATTAAATTTTTAATTTATTCCTCTAATTCATTGTGTATTTTATCCTATAGAAAAGGCTGAACCCATTAGTTATGATGCCTTATCTTCCGTAGTTTTATTCCTTTCCAACTTTTAGAAACTTCCTCAGTTGTCGTCCTCGCTTTATGATTCTTTTTCATTCTTGCTTAATTAATAGTGCAATATACTGTATATGTATTTCTTATCACTTAGTCCAAATTTCCTATTCCACCTTCTTCCTCATTTCAAGCAAACTTTCCTTCTTTTCATTATTTATTTCATTTTATAATATATTTGCTTTTGTAGTATTTTTTTTATATATGTTTAGCAAGATCAAATTTTAAACAGAATCAAACATAAATTCTTCCCTAGTCCACTTTCTAATTCCATGAGTAGATAGGTACATTCCAATTATAAATTTTACTACTATTTAATTTACATCATTTTTATGAATTTGTTTGAATGCTACCGATTTTCTAAAATATTAAAGACTAAATTTATTAATAAAATTTATAAAACATTTCAGGCGAAGACATAAACAAAATTTATAAACCAAGATGTTTCAAGAATTCAATTCAAACACTAATTAATGTTCATTGAAGAGAAAGAATTTTCAAAATTCCCATTTCTGGATTTAAAACAAGGTGAAATTTTCAATTTCTATGAATTCATATTTGTAAATTTTTTTTTTTTTTTTTTTGATATTCATCTGTCTAAAAAAATTGTAATTTTATCAACTTTTGCTTGAGATAATACTAGTTGTTATATTTATTTTTCGACAGTACGGTACATTCGATTTTCAAGATGTAAATTTTTTTTTTTTTTAACACTCCCACTTTTTTCCATTCACACACACATACACACATTTCTTTATAAAATTTCAATTTCCTAGCTCTTTTCGTTCTTGAGATATTTTGTTCACAGACAGTACATGTCGCGAAAACCACTTTTTTGGATTCAGGGGACCTCCAAACGTGTATATCCGTCAAAATCTTGACTTTTCACATGAATCCAATACTTTCTCTCTCTATATATTAATATATCTAGTATTTTTGCTCCCTTTACTACTGGGAATAAGCTGCAGCTTTATTTGGGGGGGGGGGGGGGGGGGGTATCTCTATGTGTGACATAATATTTGTAGGAGGTTTTGTTTGTATGTGACTAACTGTGACAAGGGGGGGGGGGGGGCTAGAAAATTGTCAAAGAAGGCGTTACGTAATATGTGGGCGACCCCTTAATAGAAGATTAAGGACATTTGATTCACCATAACAGCTGAATGATATATTTGGTATAAGCTTAGTTATTTAATCTGTTTTATGTTTTATTGGTGGTATCAAATACTGATTGTTTCTGTGAATCGAACTAAGGATCACTTGCTTAGGGGAGCTCTTTTGAACCAGATCATCCATTCACACTAACAAACATTGTTCAAAATTTAACTAAAGGTCTGAAGATAGGATCATAACATTATCCCGAAACGTTTCGTTGGATTGTGAAAATCGGAGACTTTTTATTTTGAACTGCATTTGCTACTTCTCTTGTTGTATAAACAAACAGCCCCTGACTTCATTGATTCAACTAATTTAATTTACTCTCGAGAAAGAAACTCTCTCCCTCTATTGTATATGACATTTTATTCAGTGATAATATAAACGTCGCCGATTATTATCACCTTTTAAATCATTACATAATCATTTTCTCATAATAAATTAATAAGATTTAGATCTTTTCTAGTAAAGACAAACAAACAAAACCTTGAAATAACATAATCTCTTCTCAATATTATTAAATTTTTTTAAATTCCAAATAAATAAAATCATATTGTTCCTATTTACCAGATTTCATTAATCAAATTTTTTTTTTTAAATATTTAATTTTTAACAAAACGAGCTTTTTTAATATAATTGGAGAATTTAACACAATTGAAGCTGTCGTAGTTTCGTAAATGACCCCTCCATGAGTTCTCACACTTAACAAGAACCAAGGTCCTAACTTCTATTGCAAAAGAGAGTATATGAAATTATACTTGATTCTTATATAAGAATAATCATTTTTATTATTAAAAAAAAAAATAATAGACAAAAGAAAGTTGCATCAATAGGGGGAATAAATTCATATAGGGCCTATCTTAAAAGTTAAAATTTTTCCAATATATTTCCTTTATTTGTTCTCGAAAGCTCTACTCTCTATGATTTAAATGTCCCATTCAATAAATGAGATTTTTGATATTTGACTTCTATCAAAAAGATCTCTCTCTTATTAGTCATCTTTCCAGACGGTAGTGAGTAATTTAATTAAAAGTGGGCGTAATATATCCTGTGTCGTCTATTTGTCATACAAGATTATATAATAAAGAATTTCCATAAATTATAAGATTTTAAAAGAAAGCCAGTTAATATCGGGAATATTTTTTGATAATGTTTCCTTTCTCTGTTAAAAAAAGAAATTTTATGGTTAAACCAAACCTTGGCATAAAATTTAATAAATTAACATTAACTCGAAAATCAATTTCACATTGAATAGTTTTTTTCTATTTTATCTAGTTTAGTATTTTTTTCGCTTTTAATCTCTTATAACTATTCTACACTTTGTCCCTTAAAAACACATTTTGTTGCGGGAAAGGGAATGGGGATGGAAGCAGGCACGTAGCCAGCCAGGAGGGGCTTCAGCCTCCCGAAATCGTTTTGTTTAACTTGTCTCCGAAATGTTCTTACATTATTACATTATTTACGGTATTGACAGAACTTTGTTATGGCTGGTTTGTTTGTTTGTTGTTAAAATTAATGTCATTCAACAAAATTTGATTAACCCCCCCTCCACACCGATAAAAAATCTTGGCTACGAGTGGGGGGGGGGGGGTTGCAAAGAGACTTGTGATTTTTACTTTCTCTTAGATGTATAGAGACCAAGTATTGGAATCAAAAATTCGATGTCGAGATTTTAATGAAATACTCGTGTCGAAGTGTTTCCGTCTCCCTGTGTGTATGTGTGTGTCTATCTGTGGACAAAAAATCTCAAGAACTCGAAGAGCTACGAGTTTGAAATCCTATATTTAAGTTAGGTCTTCCTCTAGCATTCAACACGAAGCTTTTGAACAAACTCTTTAATTAAACAATCAATTGGTCCAGGAGCAGGAGCAACTTATTTTTTTTTTTAATAAATAACTTTTGAAGAAAAATAGTATCAAGGAAGGGTTGCAAAAGCAGAGACTGGCGGCAGCCAAAAATTAAATATTTTATTGGGCCGATTTTTCGGACTCAATAGAGGCCATTTTCAGGGCCCAATAAGTGTCAAGAAAATATATATATATATTTTGCATTAGGCAGCTATGTTTAATAATCCTCATCAGGTGAGAGATCGTGCAATGTTTACTTTTGAAGTTTACATTTTGAATTATTTTTGATTTTCCCTAAATTCGGCATAACAATTTTTATTAAAATTTTTTTTAACGATCTTTAAAATTGTTATTTTTTTCTCCAAAACTTTACTCTTGTACTCAATAGAAAAAAATCAGTACAATCCCCCCCCCCCCTCCCCCCACTACAGTAATCCCCCTTCTCAAGTTGTATGATATGTGGACATTCACATCAGATTTTTCTCCCTGGAAGTGTTATAAGAATAACAAGCTGATTTCTAAGGCACCCCCTTGTCTTCTCAATGAGTGTCTTTTCACCTCCGGACAAAAATATTTCTTGATCTTGAGAGCTCAAGTCTACACCTCGAAGTTTACTCACCCCATAAAAAACGCGATATTCGTAAAAGTCTACACATACAATACTTTTTTCTATTAATTCGGTCTATAATAACTCTAAACTACCTGCAAACAATAGTAATAGAAGCGTAATCATTTATTCTTGTCTGATTTTCGAGGTCATTGTTGTGTGAAAGGACCTTTATTCGATTACAAGAGCGCAACACACATTGTTTGTATTATGAAGCAACCTGAGCCGTGGGAGCGAGAGAGAATTAATCCTAGTAACTCTTTCGTTAAGTTGGTAATACATTCGCTTCGTCTTTCAGGTTGTTTACAGGTTGAGCCCAGGGAGGGGTCAAAACAAAAACCTCCTTCTCGTCATTAACGTCTCACAAATATTAAACATTCGACTGGATGCTACCTAATATTAATTATTATTTTATTTTATTATTCTTCATGTGGAATCATTTTTCTTGATAAAGAAGATTTAAAATAAAATACGGAAGGGAAACGTGAGGTTCATTTTGACATTCCAACTGTGAGTAATCATCACACCTATCATTCATTTAAATAATACGATTCTCTTTTAATTAAACTTTATTCTATATATATATTTACAAAAACGATGAAATTTCTAAAAATAGACAAATTGTCATGACTTTATATTTAATAAATTTGATTAAAAGTGTTCATTTAATAAAAATCATATTAAATTTTACCTATTTAATTATTTTAAGGATAGAAATTTATTAACACCTATTTTAGTATCTCGAATTAGAATCTATCTAGCCCTAATTTCAAAACTGCTAAAACTTGGAAATATTAATTTAAATTCAAATTTCTTTTTTTAGAAATTTTTTTCAATTTTGATATAAATTTTAACAAAACTTTTAACAATCACATTTGAGAAACTATTATTGTTTGCTAAAAAATGTTACCCCTACTATTGGTCAAATGTCTTATACGCTTGGGGTAAAATAGCGAGTGTATAACAATAGAAAGTTATTTTTTTGGTTCCACCAGAATTTGACCCTATTTTTAAAATTAAAACTATTTTCCTTTAATTTGTATGCAAAATGTTCACTAAGAGAATGAAAAACAAATGTTTTAATTCTTAAGTATTTTTGTCAGTGTCACATTCAATGTAAGACCCAACTCCTAAAAATAAATTTTGAATAAATACTTGACAAACTGAGGGGCAGAATTTTATTAAAATATAATAAAAACTAGATTTTCAATAGCCTATATTTTAAAAATCATAATCGCAAATGTTTTATTGTTATTATCCACAGTGATTAGTTCACGTTGAGGACTGGAGATGAATGGAGATTAAGAATAATTTCTATTCTTTATAAATTCAGTTTAAAACATAAACATTTCCTACAAAAGTATCGGAAATAATGAAAAAAGGGGTGCTAAATTTCGACTAAATCTGAAAAATTCTATTCTAAAAGTTGGAAAAATTTGCTTTTCATTTTTTTTTTCATCCAAGAGAAAAAAACAATTCAGTTTACTTTTCTCTCTCCTGTGAATGTATTTTAATGTTTTCGGATTATTTGCAAAATATTTCTCTATTCTTAGCAACAATTTCCCAATTTAAGAATTTCTAATCAATTATCTAAACATATTTTTAAACATTTAAATTATTGAAATTAATTTTAATTATTTTCTTTATAATTCTTTTGTGTCGAAATAAATTAACTCTATTAGATAAAACTATGTTTATTGAACTCTTGATAAATAAGGATATAGACCTTTGAATATCTCTTTTTAAAACAACATGAATTTATTATGATAAGCGAAAGAGAAAGTTATCTGACAAATTTACAGGGTGTCCTCTAATTCATGGTACACACTGTAGGGCTGATAACACCCAAAGGCACGGTAACAATCACTTTTTTTATCGGATGTATGGAAAAAGTGATGTTATTTAAAACATTAATTATAATTTCCACTTGTAAAAGCGGTTATTAAACTAAAACACCTTCACTTTCATTTTTTCTTTCCAGTGTTTGTGCTTTTCCACGTCATTTTTGTCCATACATTCCTATAAAAAAGTGATTGTTACAGTGTCCTGTATCAGCCCTCACAGATTGTACCATGAATTAGCAGTCACCGCGTATTTATAAACCATTCCCAAAAAAAAAAAAACAAATGGAGACCTAAGTTTTATTTATTTTTTATATTCTTTTTATTTATTAAATTTAAAAAAATCCCACAATAATAAAACCTTCCAAAGACAATAATGTCGATTTCCTTGACTAGTTTTCAATCCCTTTATTTCACTTATATAATTCCATAGAATGTAAATAAGATAAACATAGAGCAATTAAATCAAATTATTAGATACCTGTGGGAAATTTTTTTTTAACCAAAAGATTATGCCAAACCTGTATAATCTTCACGGGCTGTATTTACTTTAAATATAAAAATTATTATTAAAAAAGATATATAATTGAATTTAGTTAGATAAAAGAGAAAATATTTTTTTTTGTTTTTGCTTTTTCCTAACTTCTTTGTTTTTTTAATTCGGGAGGGGGGGGGTCCTGGTCCTTTTTTATGGCATTTTTTTTATAAAGATAGCAAAAAATCTTCCTCTTTTCTCCCAGATGTCTCTATTACTGAGGGTAATTATCTCCTCAATCACGAAATGAGGCGAAATAGGGGCTCATCCTACTAGACCTCGGCGCTCTAAGGGCATCAAGAAATAGCCGAGTGTCGAAATTTCTATTATGTTCTTTCGAGAGAGTTATTCATAATCACAAATTTTAGACATTAATTTCTATGAATATTTATAGATTTTTCTTTTAAAATTAAATTTATATATTTTGTTCAAAGGAGCTGCTAGTATTTGTACCTTGTATATAAATAAAGATTAAGGCCATCACTAGTTGAGCCTTTCCTCCGTGCTTCGTCGCTATATTGTTATGGAGTTGCGAAACCAACCAAAACCTGACAGTCCAGAGAAAAGCAATAAAAGCAAAATTATCGAAATTATATTTTACGCCCACTCAGCAAAAATGATTAAAATAAAATAGCAAAATCATACTTCCAAATAACATATATGACCTATTTCTTTAGCTGGATCTTATGTTTTGGTCTCGTAGAGACCGTGGAGTCCGAAGGGGGAGCGACATCACTTTTGGACACCGACCTAACAACTCGTCCCCGTCCAACCGCCAACAACAATAAACTTATACAACTATAAACTTAATTCGTATGATGGATTCACGATAATTAAAACAAAGTATTGTACTTTATTATAAAGGAATTTTATTGCCAGACAACTGTTGTGTGCACATTATCACAGTAAAGGACCATCATCGGGCCTGAAACATACAAATTACTACCGGTATTTCAAACTTCATGTAACATCTGTGAGAATGTGCAGACAACAGTTGTCTGTATAAAATTTGATATTTTCTCTTTCGTCTCCTTTTGAATTTACTAATTCAAATGAGATTGTCACAGATGTAATAACCTTTATAATCTTAACTGAATTGTACCTGAAGAAGGCCACAGAATTATGGCGAAACGTTGTAATTTTTACACTCTTGTCTGAACATTCTCACAGTTCATGAAGTTTGAAATACCGGGAAGTAATTTGTATGTTTCAGGCCTGATGGTGGTCTTTTTCGAACTGAAACTGAGAGAATGTGCACACAACAGTTGTCTGGCAATAAAATTCCTGTATAATAAAGTACAGTGAGGGACAATATTAAGTCCCACTCATGCCATGCGTTTTCTACTTGTGATTATTTGATTGTTTTTAAAAAAATATTATATATTTTTTAATGGAAACTTTCATGGTTCAAACCTAGAAAATTTCCAATAAAGATTTTCATTTTCTTTTATAAAAACAATGAAATAATCACATGTAAAAACGCATGAGTGGGACTTAATATTGACCCTCACTGTACAATACTTTACCTTGTTTTAATTCTCGAGAACGCCATCATACGAATTTAAATTAAGGAAACTTCCAAATATAAAATTTAATATTTTCTCTTTCGTCTCCTTTTGAATTTACTAATTCAAATGAGATTGTCACAGATCTAACTACCTTTGTAATCTTAACTGAACTTGTACCTGAGGAAGGCCACAGAATTAGTGGTCGAAACGTTGTAATTTTTTAATAAACCACAGTTAAACCGATATTATTTTATTAACTATAACAAGTGTGAAAGCCTAAACTCCAAAATTTAATTTAATCTTAATTCCCTATTCGTAATTAAATTTTAATATAAACTTTTTCTATTTTTTCAGCTAGTCATTCCATAATCTCAACCGAAGATGAAGATGCGCAGCCTGACTGGAAACATCGCCATCGGCGTGTTTGTCATTTGTCTTATCACAGTGGTTGTCTCATTTTGTGCACCAAATTGGCTCGTAAGCGATTATCGAATCACAGGTGCTAAACTTGATCGGCTTGGTTTATGGTCCCACTGTTTCCGATCATTACCTGATCTAACAGATGAATCGTGGAGACGTTTCTTTGTTGGATGTCGTTGGGTTTATGATCCTTTTACCACTGGCTATGATAAAATCAGAGGCCTTTTATTACCACGTAAGTTATTTGATGTTTAACAAACTGTCACAATTTTAATGTGAGAAAAAAAAATCTAGAAATAAATTAATCCCTTTATGAATTTTTAAAATTTTATTCTTTAATGTTTTGAAAAAATTCTTTTAATTTTATATTAAGTAACGGTCTGGATTTTATAGAAAGAAATTTTAAAATTATTATCTCGGTCTTGAGACAATTTTTAAAAATATGTAGATCTATTGTTCAGACTACCTTATTGTGTGAGTTCAAAAATTTTGTTAGAAAATTTTTTAAATATACTAGTTGTTTCTTGATGGCTGGTATTATGATATGAGGATGTGGCATAAGGGCAGCCAAGGCGAAAAATAAAATAAAAATCTATTTTTTGTCGACGTTTCGAGTGCCGATTGCACTCTTCATCAGGACCTACGATCAGTCAAACAATTTTATTGTAATAAATCATAATTTACACAAGAGTTAACAAAATTAAGTATCTTACTATTTTTTAATTTTGTTAACTCTTGTGTAAATTATGATTTATTACAATAAAATTGTTTGACTGATCGTAGGTCCTGATGAAGAGTGCGATCGGCACTCGAAACGTCGACAAAAAATAGATTTTTATTTTATTTTTCGCCTTGGCTGCCCTTATGCCACATCCTCATTTTTAAATATATTCTGATAAAAATTCAGTTGTTTAAAAAAAAAAATGAACCTTGTTACATCACATTTCTGATCAGAATTTTTGAAATTTTTGTTCATTCCATGGAGGATATTTTGAGACTTTCTTTGTCTGACGAGCAGTTTGGGCGATCGTTTTCATAACTCCTTTGTTTACGTTATACTATTCAGCGCTTGATATTTATTTAATTAATATTTGTTTCTTTTTATTTTCAGCATTTATTATTGCTACTCAATTTTTTTATACATTGACATTCATCTCAACGCTCGTAGCAGCAATTTTAGTTCTTCTTTATTTTCTCTGTTGTGGTCCAGATCAAGCAAGATACATTATGCTTATATATGGAATTGCATTACTACTTATGATAGCAGGTATAGTTTATTGTTTTTACTTTTGACAAATGGGGAAATTATATTTTATTTTCCTTTGAGTTTGGATTTGACTAAAAAATTCTTCAAAGCCCTTTGGCTACTGTTAAGTCGAGAAGGGAATCTATAATTTATTCATGAAATATGAATAATTTTACTATAGAAAAAAATCGACAAATGACGACTATACAATAAGGTGGTCGAAAAAAATAATTGCCTTTTCTTTCGATGTTTTTACTTATTACTTAATAAAATGAAAATCAATTATCTTAGAAAGTTAATACTTGTCTCATTTCATAGCATCTCTTAAAACATCTTTTTTAAAATGTCTTCAAAAGGTATAAAAATGTTATTTGAAAAAAAAATTCATCTTATGTATAAAAATGAAATGGCAAGCAAGAGGGTCCAGGGGGCGCAGCCCCCTGGCTAGACGGAAAGCCCGCCGAAGGCGGTTTTATATAAATTACGAATAATTCTCCTAATCATAGGATCTGCTTCCTTATCAAATTCAATTTATTTTTATTTTTAGGGATCAGTGGGGGCCTTGCTGTAATAATCTTTGCAAGTTGCGGTAACACGGAGGGCTGGATGCCTGGGCACACAAATAATTACCTCGGCTGGGCTTTTGGACTGGCTGTTGTGGCAGTCGTCACTGCGCTAATCAGTGGAACTCTCTTTCTGGTTGAAGCAAGAATTCAAAAGAAAAGGAGAGAGTATCTTAAAGAATCTCAAACAAGATTTGAGTTAGATAATGAAACTAAGGCCTAAATGTGCCATATTTATTCTTCCATATAATTATTGTTATTCTGTTTTGACACAACTTTCTCTTAATGCATATATATATATATATACTGTATAAACAAATGAACTTATTACCTTCACTCAGGTATTTTTACAATAGAAAATAAGTGAATGGAATGCTATTTGCATATCTTTTTTCTATGCTTTACTGATCATTTAAAAAAAGATCAGAGAAGCGCAGATGAGAATACCTTTTTATTAGTTGAAGGCTAGTGGACGAGACATTTTTTCACTGCCACAGTTTGTCTTGAAGTTGGGATAAACTTTTTAGTTTCATAAATAGATTCCAGTATAAATAAAACCGTTGAAACTTATATTAGAAATTTTTGCCTCTAAAGTCGAATATAACATTCCAACAATCAATCAATTTGCATCTCTTTGATTTGATCTAAAATAAAATTTTTATCTGTTAAATATATATATGGCATTAAATGTTAATAATCCTAATTTGTGTTGAATAAATTGGCACATTAAAATATATATAAATTAATGTATATATAGGTATATATTAATAAGTCGTTTAAAATAAGCATGTCATTTTATACTTTTTTATATTTCTAATTTGCACTTTAACAAGTAGTAGATTCTTATATATATATATGTAAAACGTATCTCTACCTCAGAGCTAGACTATATTAAGTCCAAAATTGAGTGTTTTTATTTTTTTTAAGGTCTTTTTCGGCATCTAAGGCCATTTAGACCCCATCCCTTTTTATTTCAAATGATTTGTAGTCAATTCGATAGAACGGGAAGCGAACCCGGGACCACGGCACGAGAAGCTTCTCTCTGAGCCACGGGTCACGGGAATTTTTTTTATTTATGTTAATTTAATAAGTTTTTAACTTTATTTTGTTCAATACTAATGAAACCGTTGAATCTTATACTACTTAAAGTAGGGTCCCAATATGCCTAAATATAAATTAAGTAAAAAGTTTGTCAAGTATTGTATTGTAATAAATAAGAAAGCGGATTAGTCGTGAGACAACGTGGGTGTTTGTTATAATTTGTTACAAAACAAAAAAAAAACTCAATAATAAGCCGTCCACATAATTCTGTATACAAATATACATCATCACAACACATCACAAGTAAATACTGAAAACAGAAATATTAACTTAAATCTCTACTGTGAAATACTCTTAAGATATTCTGACTTTGAGGTATATATATATATATATATATTTTAAAAGAAACCGAATTCAGTGCAATTACCTGATGAATCTCATTCAATGGATTTTAGAACATTTACTATATTTAATCTTTTCATTAATTCCAAATTTTAATAAAAAAAAATTTCATTTTTTTTATTAAAAAATCATCTATCTTTAGCACCAAATAGTCTATTTAATTTTAAGATTTGTATTTATTATTAAGTTAAAATTTAATACACTAGAAACAAGATTATTCGGATAACTATTTATAAAAAAATATTTTTATTTGTAAAACAGCCCACTTATATTTTCCACTTAATCCGTATAATTGAGTTTCTACTGTCCGTATTTTTAGGAATGTCAATTAGTAACGTTCTTTAACGCTTTATTTCTCTCTTTAAAGATTCGAATACTCTTTCATTTATAAAAAAAAAAAAAGAAAACCTTAAGGAAGTTTCTAATTTGACATTTCATAAAATGACAAATTATACTTATAAATATTCCGTCCAAACTCTTTATATTTTTATTAAATTATACTATTTTTATTATTATCATCACAAAGAATAATATATATTTATATTAACAAAATGGAATCGTCATTAATAATACCGTCTGTTGGTAAATGTGTCTGGACCACATATACATATATGTAATCAAAATTATATCCGAAGACTCCCAAAAAAAAACTTCCGTTGGCCTCTACCAATAGATATATACTGTTATAGGGCATTCCATGCCAAATCGAACGGTTTGAGAAATTTTAATTTTTGATTTCCTCCATTTTTTGATATTTTTTAGTACACCTTAAAAAACCCTTCCTGGTAAATTTTGAGATTTTTTTGATCATCGGTTTCAAATTTTGAAAAAACCCCTCTGTTTTTTGCTTTTTTGCTCATAACTCCTACAAAAATTGTCCAATTTCCAACTTTTCTTTTTTAATTTTTGTTTTTTATGTAGTTTTCAAGAAAAAATACAATTAATTTTTTTGAATAATATTTCTGAGTCCTTTTCAAATTTCAAAATTTTAGTCATTTTCGGAAAATCATGCATACTTCGATTTTCCTGAAAATTTTTTGTAACACAACTATTCATTCTACAACTTTTCAGGCAGTTCCGGTCTTGGGAGGAAAAAAAATATTTTGATATAGAACGATTTGTCGATCTGACTCTGGCGGGGAGAGAAGTCGATTACACAAGTTACCTCGTGTGAACACGAGTCTTCAGACCTCAATCAATTTCCAGCCAACTAATTGTGTAAACTAGTGGAATCAACTAGTTGTCTCGAATCAGCCCCGTGTGAAACCAGCCTAAGAAATTAGATTTGAAGGTTTGAAAATTGTACGTTTTGATAAAAATAGAGGCAGGTAATCAATCTCGGGAGGTTATGGGGTTTTTTTCAAAATTTGAACCAATGATAAAAAAAATCTCAAAATTTACCAGGAGGGGTTTATTAATTCGATTTGGCGTGGAATGCCCCTATATATATATATATATATATATATATATACAGAATGGCGGGCTTTAAATGTTAATAATTATAATCTCTATTTTATTTATATCTCTATTTTCCAATATTTCAAGAAAAAAAAAATTTTTTAATCATATATAATTAGATATTACTTTATGTACCCGAAAAAAGATGTAAGGGGGTGCCGCCGGGAGTCGAACCACATTCGGGTACATATCTAAAAACATCAAACAGGTAATATCTAATTATAAAAATTTCCGATTCGCGGCTTATCTACGCGATATATTTAATATCTTAAATATTATATATAATTTCTTATTTATATTTTAATCATGATTCCATATTATTATACCCAAGAAAGAAAAGATAGGCGTGTCTAAAACGTATATTATAAACAATTTGTATTATGTACATAATCATTTGGTGAACACCACATAAGGTAAATCTTTACCGCACAATTTTTATTATCTTTTAAGGTAGATTTTTAAGATGATTTCATTCAAGAAAATGTTAAATTTATTAATCATTAATTCCGTCCTTTTTTTTGTTTTAATGACTGATTTTTGTTATTCTATTTCTATCATTTTATTAAATTTATTTATAAGAAAGTTTATATTAAATATATGAATGGATGTGCTTTTAAATATTTTTTATAATGCTATATTTTTTTAAATTAAATTATTTTAAAATTAAAAACAATTATTTTAAAATGAATTAAAAAAAAAAATTATTTTAAATTCGTTATCGAATTTAAATAAGTGGAAGGATATTGAGATGTTTCGGCATAAATAAACTTTACTGGAGTAGAAGTGAAATCTTATATCTTTGAAATGGTCTCACCCTTTGTAGAAGGGTGAGCATCTCCGTCGTGAAATAAAGGGATGCCGAATTATCAAAATACTTCTCCACTTGTTATCATAAGTGATATATTAACTAGTTACATTCTTATAGGCCGGTATTTGAATTTATTTCAAATATACCCGAATAATATGGATTAGTTTTATTTTGGTATTTGCCGAGAAATCCCTCCCCAGGGTTCTAAGCTGCATAAGTAAGATACAAAATATGTATTAAAAATTATTTCATTTGAAATTATTTATTTTGACTAATAATTTTATATAATATAAGCATATTGATTTATTTAAAAAAATGTATAATTTACTAATGACAAATTAATAATAAACATCTCTCTTTTAAAAATTTTTTTATTACAATTCCAGATTTTTTGTGTCGACATATTTTGTTTCCGACAGTACGGTACATTTGAATTCAAGATGTAAAATTTATAAACCTGGGAAAAATATTTATATTTCGTTACCATGGCAACCATTTCTGATTTGGCTAATTAAAGACAATATTGGTAGACATCAGTACATATCATTTAATGTATATATATTTACACCTGGATTTGAAGAAGAATAAATCTTTTTGGTTTGGCTCTCAATCATGGGCGTAACTAGGGGTGTCCCGGGGGAGGACGGTGCCCCCCCCCCCAGAAGACTCCCCCCGCCCCATGAAAAATTGAGGCCTTCCAGATTCCCCGAAGGATGGCTGATCCCATGCCCCTCCCCCCCCCACAGCCAAATTCCCTAGTTGCGCCCACCTTAATAAAAGGCCAGAGATGTTTTTTTGGAGGGGGAAGGGAAGGAAAATATAGTTTTATTTTATTTATTTATTTTTTTTTAGGTAAAAATGAACAAAAATAATTATAGAAATGAGTTTTTCTTGTAAAACAATCAACAAATTTATATGTATTTACCCTGGTATTTACAAAGCTAATAGTTGAGTAATAGTTACTTGATCGGTTAAGAGATGGCTCCATCAGTATTAAAAACTTCGCACATGAAACTCATATTCAGCACCATATCGCCGAAATTTTTTAAAGGAATAACGGACCTAGATTTTCAATTAATATTATATAAGCCTACAATATATTTATAAATAATAAAATAAATGAGTTTTTTTTTTGCTATTTGTATGGTATAATTCCCCTTTTCTTTTTTGTTGTCAATTTCTCCTTCAAAAATAAGGTCAGAGTAATTTTAAAAGCTAATTATCTCCGCAGCCGAAGAGTATTAAAAAAAAATCCATCTATGCAAAAAATATAATAAACTGAAAATAATTTTAAGACTTTTATTTGCTTAGATTTGTAAAATTTTATTGGCAAAAATATGTTTTTTTACGTTGACTATCTGCCATTGCATTGTTTGGCTAGCTTCATTCTTAATGGTGACGGGTGACGCCTGTTGACCCAACCCAGGTTATGAGAATAATCAAAATAAAACACCTTTTAATTGACAATCACTATTTCTTACAATTATTATTAATAAATTTTAATTAATAAAAAATAAAACAAAATGGCAATAGCTGAAACAAAACAAGACTATCCAAAAGCATCAAGTAAGATTTTTCTTCTTTTTTTATATATATAAATCACCATAATAAATTAACGATTTTATTTCATAATTTAGATGCTCTGGTGTTTGGAGGATTATTAACATATTTCGCTGGATTATGTTTATTAATGGCATTTGCAAGGTAAGAAAATTACAACTGATAATAAGATAAGCAATTGAGGGATTGAGTTTTAATGTTTACTTTTTTTTTTACTTCTAGCCCTTATTGGATCAAATCATATCAGGAGTCGTTTAGTTCATTTAAACATATGGGCCTGTGGGAATATTGTTTTGAAGCGTTTAGATATCCATACTATCAATATGATAAACTTTTTGATGGTTGTTATTATATCTTTGGACAAGAGTATTTTATTGTTCGAGAATGGCTTTTACCTGGTAGGTATAATTTATGAAAATTGTTTTAAGATATTGCTCAATGAAATTTTTAATCTAATTAATTAAACAATATCAAACAAGAGCAGGCAGCCAAGTAGTTAGTCTCCATGAATTAAAAGAGTGTTCCTAAACAGAGAGTTTTATTTTATGGAGACTATCTGGCTGCCTTCTCTTGTTACGTATTGTTTAAATACAACAGCCACTTTATCTCTTTAATTACAATTTATTAAAAATATTGATCACAAGTTACATTCCCAGAAAAATGTTTGGGAACGAGAGTCCCTAATATGTGATTATGCTGCATCTTTGAAAATATATATATATTTAAATCGAGAGGTCATGAAAAAGTCCCAGAAGTGAAATTTACAAATTTACATGTTTTTAGACAATGTCTCCTTTTAAGTAGCCTACTCCCTTGGAAATCTATACAATTTTTCCACTGCTATCAGGACAAGGAGAATTCATCATCTGTAATTCTGTCCAGCTCTTACGGCGATTTTTATTTAACAAGGATTTCTTGAGCTTTGGAAACAAATGTTTATAAGAGCCGTTCGGCTGAGTACGTGGGCTGAGGGATGTCAGTCATGACGTTTTTTGAGCAATAATGAGGAAATTGAGGAGTGGCTGCTGCACTAAGCACTAAGAATGAATGAACAGGCGCATTGCCATGATGGAGGACTCACTTCCCACTTCACAATTGAACATAATTGATGACCATATCTCAGCCTCCCTTCTATTTATTATTCTATTTGCAAACCTGACACCTGGGGACTTGTTTTACTATTTCCGAAACTGAAGAGATTCTTGAAAGGGTAATAATTTGATTCAAAATGGCAAATTAAAAGAAAATCGCTCAGGCGAAGAGCTTTACAGATGATTTCTCACGGTTCTTAGACCAGTTGAAAGAGCGGTGAAATAAGCGTCCATTACATTGTAATTTTTTAAAGATTTTAAAAAAATTCAGTCCCCGAACTTTTTGTTCACCCCTCTTATGTAGGCAACTTTTAAATAAATTAAATAGTTATCATGATCCGAAGGAACTCTGCAGCCGAGAGATTGATTAAAAAAAATATTTTATTTAATTTTTATTCGCCGACGTTTCGGTAGCCAATCACCACCGATAATAATTAACAATATTTGCTTTGATAAAGTTTGTGATTGGCGACCGAAACGTCGGCGAATAAAAATTAAATAAAATATTTTTTTTAATCAATCCAAGAGAAATAATAATGATGCTCTCTAGCTCTAGTCCAATTTCAAGTAAAAAATATATTCTATTAATATTCTTCCCCCATTCGCCTAACATTGTTTCCAGTATAAAATCAATTAAGAATGATTTTGTTGATATTTTCTTTTTTAGCTTGGCTGATGGTCGTTCAAGCCTTTGTTACTCTTGCACTCCTCTTATCTTATTTCTCTCAAATCATCATCGCCATGGAAATTTGCCGATGGCCTTTGGAATTTGTGCTTCGCTATGAATATCTCCTTTCTGGAATTGCTTTTATTTGTAACGCGAGCTCATGTAAGTTTCAAAATTAAAATTATATATATATTTGGTAGTGCTAGAAAGAAAGTCTTATTTCTTTTATATTTACCTAGTAAATTTATAAGAGAATTGGAATTTAGATGAAAAATCTATGAATATTTTTTCTTCGTATTAAATAAAGATCCTTCTTTTGGAGATATATTAATAAAAAGTTGAATTAGTTTTTTAAAAAAACGCTGAGAGGTTTTCATTGAAGAAATTTGAAAAATGTATTTTAAAAGAAAAATCTGGTGTGACTGGCGCACAGCACACACCTTCGGTAATCGAAAGTTGTGTACTGTGCTTGTCACACCAGATTTTTTGTGTCGACATGTATTTAGTTCCCGGCAGTAGGGAATATTTGAATTCAGATGTCAAAATTATAAACATGGGAAAATATTTATATTTTGTAACCATGGCAACCATTTCTCCTATCTTCTCTATGAAGTACAAGAGTAAAGTGGTCTTCAAACAATTTTGAGGGCAAAACGAGAATATACATTTGAAAGAGCATCTAAAAAATAATTGATTTTTGAATTTTAATCAAAATCGTTAGAGCGAATTTTGAGAAAATCGAAAAAACTGAAAAAGTACATCAGTAAAGTACTAGTACTCTTTGGCCGATTTTGATTAAAAGCTTATTTTCACGCTCCCGGGAGGTGTTTAACTTAAATATAAAATTTCAACCTCCTAGCTCAATTCCTTCATGCTTAAAATTGAACACACACACACACACATACAGACACACAGACAGACAGACCATGTCGCGAAAACCACTTTTTTGGATACAGGGGACCTCAAAACGTAAAGATCCATCAAAATCTCGACATCGAATTTTTGACATGAATCCAATACTTTCTCTCTCTATATATTAACATATATATAGAGGTAAGAGAAAGTAAAATATGCTTTTTCTTTCAATAACTATTTCATTTACAGAAAAACAATATTTTTTTTTATTTCCAGCTTTCCTGATGTTTCTGGCTGTTTGCATTTTTGGTGGCGAATGCTGGCGCAGAGATTGGCTCATGTATCCAAGATATAATTTCCTTTCTTGGTCTTACGGCTTTGCAGTTATCGCTTTTATGATTCATGGCATTGCAGCACTCTTTTTATATTTGGTAACTATCTTTGTTTATAACATATCTTAAAAACAAAGACTGATGACTACAATCTTGTTTTATGATGTTTCTCATTTTTTAATTCATCCACAACGTCGATTTTTAATAATTTAATAAGAGCCATATTATAAAAAATTATTAACAGTCGGGCTTTAACAAAATATACATGGACTTGCTAAGAGTCTGAGCAAGTAGTTATAAAGAAACATGGCATTTATATTTTGTTAAAGGCCGACTATTTAATAATTTTTAAATATGGCTCCAACCTACAGCAAGTGGTCGAAACATGGTCTGGGGTTAAATAAAGTTTTATTAAAAACTTTTGACTTTGAATGAACCTCTTGATCTAAATCCTATTAAATATTGTGAAAAAGGTTTCTGAGCTTCATCCAAAGAAAATATTATTAAATAGTTTTTGAGGACCATTTATTTTAATCAGATATTCAAAAAATGCCTCGATTCGGATTTAACAAGTCATAGGCCAAATACTACTCCACAAAATTTGTTAAAAATTTTTAAGACTTGATGAAATTACATTGGTTGAATATATCAGAAGTTTGGATGTATAGGTGCAAGCATCCATTTGCCGAATCGAATATTAATTTATTGTTCAAATAACAATAGATAGGTCTCAAAAACTATTATAACTACATATAAATAAGCCCCTATCTCTATAAAGGGGTTGCCTTACAGTATGGTATTAGAGTTGACCAAGATGTAGGTCCTTCTACTAGCAAAACAAGACGGACAATTCAGAAATTTTGTATAAATATTTCTAAATGTGAGAGAATTCGCAATGCGTACTGCATATATACAAGTGAGGTTTTGCTCGTTGAGGGACTGGTGGTCTGGAGCAAGTAGAAGCAATCGATGTCCGAGATAGGCTGAAGATTCCTGGTTCATTTTATGGGGGCCAGGGAACAATTAAGCCAACAGAAAAACAAATCAACTCATAAAATTTGTTAAAATATTATTCTAAAAAGGCAAATCTAGGTAATATTTTTCAAAATGTTGGCCAAAATAAAAGAAAAAGATCATAGCAAAATATATATTCATTTAAATATTTTCATTTTTTTTAAATTTATCATTAATTTATTATTATTAGGGGAATTTTTAATTATAGATCACATTTTTGTTATTAATTATTTATTAAAAATATAAATACTCTACAACGTTTCAACTGCTTATTCTGCAGTCGTTATCAACTCGACTCACCCTCAACCCGACTCAAGTTAACTGATTCGGAGCAAATGCACAGCACTTGATAACGGCTGCAGAATAAGCAGTCGAAACGTTGTACAGTATTTATATTTTTAATAAATAGTTAATAACAAAATGTGGTTTATAATTAAAAATTTCCCTAATAATAATAATTCAAACCACAAAAGCTTTAATAAACACATTCGTGATAAATATAACCATTAATTTATTGTTTTTAATTGTTTTTTTTTTTTTTTTTTTTTAGGATGCTCGTAAGAATTGGGAGATCCGCGAACAGAGCAAAGCACTTGTAGCACAGATGCACCCGCAACCACACTCACGTAACGGCTTTGTGTAAACGAAATATTTTTTATATATATTACATATATATTCCCGTTTATTATATATTATCTTATCTTAAAAATTTTATTTAAGAGTATTTTTTTTTTATATTTTTACATTCGATTACTTCAAAGAAGTAATATTTATAAAATTTGGATTACGTGCAAATAATGCTCAACTTCTATTATTTATACATATTAATATTAATATATATAAATCTTCACCGAGATTATTAATATACACATTTTACCTGACAAATTGTCCATAATGAAATGCTTGTAGAATATTATATGCATTTAACTTATACCGTATATGATATAGAGGCTCAGGAAAGTGACGAATCTATATATATATATATAATGCATTTTATGCACAAACTATTGTTTATTATAAATTACAATATGTAAATTTTAAATGTCTTTTTTAGCATATATATGAAGAGACATGCCATTTGCACTTTGATGAATAATAATTGAAATATAATTATTTTAGAACAGTTTTTTTATATTGCGGAACTAAAGTTGTCCATCCTGCGGAAAAATTTGTTGCGCTGATATCTGTATATCCCTATATATGTATATGTGTTTGGGAAATTTCGGGGGGGGGGGGGGCCCTCGGCCCCCCCCGTTTGGAAATTCGGGGGCCCTTATATACGCCCTTCCCAAATGATTTTTTGAACAGTCGTTAGTTAATGCTTCCACAAAAATGTATGGAGTAAAATTTTAATAATGTGCAATTTAAGGATATTTGTTGAGTCCTGATAACACTATTAAAACTATAGAATATTTAACAATTGTTTATTTCCCTTATTCGGAAATGGATAATCACTACACATTTTTCCTCTCTATAAGAAATTATTACAATCCTTTCATTTCATATAGATTCGTCACACCTGAGATAGCGTTTTTTAATATTGCAATGCGAATAAATAAAACAAGAGCATTTAAATAATTGTTAAAGACAATCAAATTTTAATATGAATTTATAAAATTTAATATCCCTGCTTCTAAAATTTTTTTTTTATATATATATTTATTAAACTCTATCGATCTTAAACATTCCGTCCATGTGATTATATTGCATCTTTTATTAATTTAATTTTTAAAACTATTAATACGGGTGCAAAAACATTAAATTCTTATTTCATTCATCTCACAAATATACATTTGATAGACAAAAACATTTCTGTCATCAAATGAATAGATTATTTCATATCTATTAAAAGAATACTCCCACCATATTTTTTTAAATATCCGTCCAAAATTGATTAGCTAGCCTATATCATTTTCACATTCCATTTTTTTCATGTAGGCCTACTATTTTTTAATAATCATAATTTTTATATATATATTTTTTATTTTGTAATATAGCATTTAAATTTTATATTTTATTTCATTCAAAATATTGTTATTTTTGTGTCTTGTTAAAAAAAAATAAGGGCATTTTCAATCCTTGCATATCACGCAAATCATTCATTATTAATGGAATATTAAGCACTAATTTTTATCGTGCACATCAAATAAAAAAAAACTTTAAACAATTTTTCGTCATTTCAAATTTTAAATGTGCAATTAGTATTTGATGACTATTAAAAAAAATTATATTTAGTCATAATAGATGATTATTATATTCAATTATTAAATAATTCATTTAAATGTTATATAGAAAATCTTGAAAATAATTATTTTAATAAATATTCAAAGGAAATTGAAAGATTTTTTTTTTAATATAGGTCAGCGGTTCCAAACTTTTTTGTCCTCGGACCCACCTACGGGTCCTACAACCCCCGCCAGGATGTTTTTTTTAAACCATTTATTTATTTATTTATTTATTTACAGGTTGATCTAGCTTGTTTCGTCAGATCTAAACATTTACGCTGAAATTTTATTGAATTTAATCAACAACAAAAGCAACAAAAAATCTCGCCTGACTGTTTAAAAGAAAATGCAGAGATATACTTTCCCAAAAAAAGCAACGGTCATGACTAACGAAAGGATGAAATTTATTTTTACTTATAATTATTTATAATTATTTAAATGACATCCTGTATATTAAAAAATATTTTAAAATGTTAGTCTTGAAACTTACCTGGAATGTTGAAATCTTGACATATATCCAAAACAAATTCAACGGATTCGACTGGAATATTGCCATCGACGAACACATAAAGGCTTTCACGAATTTTATCAACGAACTTTGTCAACTATAAAAAAAAAAGAAGAAAAAAGTTAATTATAATTTCAAGCCTAAATTGCTTTTCTGTGGAAGTCTTATTCTTTAGCAAGCTAATTAATTGTAGATATGAGAATAACAAGATGTTGGTTGACATAATCACTAACAGTAGAAGAAATATGTTTTAATAAACTAATATTATTTAATATATTTTGTTCCAACAGTTTGGGCAGTCAGACGAATGTGTCTTTTATGTCTCTGGCGGTTCTAAGCTTTTCGACATGACTCTAGTAAATACTACTGATTATTCATCATTTTTCTTGGCAAAGAAAATTTTTTTAACCCTACATAATTCAATTAGATCAATTATTAACTTACCAGTTGTGGAGTAATCAGATCATGTATCGAAAAATCTCCGAATCCAACGCGACATTCGCCGTGAATATCCAGAACAGCTGAATACCAAGCAGTTGAGCATTCCTTCGTCGAAATGATTCCAGATTGATCCTAAACATGAGAAATAAATGTTCAAAGGACTAACTCAGACTAAATATTTCTGATGAATCAATTCATTTATGCTTACGGCAAAGTCCAAAAAAAAAAAAATGATAAAGTATGTCAATAAAAAGTTCTTTAATGGAGAGATAATTTTTATCGGAGATAACGTGGAATCCGTATAAAAACTATAAATCATATCATAATACAAACATTATTTTTAATGCAATTTTTTAAATCTAAAAATGAGACTGGAAAAGACACAATTTCCAGCTCTTGTGAAGAAAAAAAGTATCGGTTAATGTGACATTTTGGAAAATACCCACTGCATTATATAGATTGCACAATTTTTTTGGACAATCTATAAATGGGCAGGTATTTCACAAATTACATATAATTGCCACGGTTTGTTAAGCAATCCGTCCAAAGATAACATTGTCTTTCTTTTTTTCTTTTCAAAGGAAAGGTTTGGCTCACAAGCAGCATGCCGCCTTACTTCCATCAGTTGTCCCACTGAAGCAATTCGGAGAAAGATTTGATGCTAGCAATGACAAGGGATGACTCAGAAAAACCCTAGATCTTGCAAAAAAGAATAAATTTCAAAAAACAGTACTACTAGCTCACTCCAATTGACCGAAAAAGAGAGTAAAGAATCCGTTGGTAATCCAAAACAGAAAAAGAGCAGTTGAAGTGTGAACATCAATTCTTGATGTCGACAGGACTCATGAGTGTCCCAACAACATCCTAGAACTGATGAAGAGTGTTTACGATGACCTGTACATGCTGATGACCAACTTAAGCAAAAATACAGAAAGTGCCAAAGTTAAGACCTTTCCATATGTGATTATTTCATTGTTTTTATAAAAGAAAATGAAAATCGTTTTTGGAAATATTCTAGATTTGAACCATGAAAGTTTCCATTAATTTCCATTAAAAATATATATTTTTTTAAAAACAATGAAATAATCACAAGTAGAAAACGCATGGGTGGGACTTAACTTTGGCGCTCACTCTACACATGGGTGCAGAAATACATACGACCTAAGAAAAATTATTAGAAAAACATCTATAGAGGCGGGGATAGCAAGTTAATTTTTCTGAAGGAGTGGTCATTTTACAAAAGCTGTTAACAGGGTATAAGCAAAGCCGAGCTTCTCTGTTTTCCAAATGCCTTAGTTCTTTGCCATGCTCTAATAAATAATAATCCTTATGATTATATTGTATGTCCAGATTTGATTTTATTATTATTATTATTAACTTTTATAATGATTTTGTCTAGGAATTTGTCTTAATAAAAACATCTTTTCATTTTCCCCATTTTCCCCCTCTCTTCAGATTAAATACAATGTTCGGACGTTTTACAAAATGCCTTGACCGTAACATAATATATATATATATATATATGAACCTCTGAGGAACCACATCCTACATGCTTTGCCAAGAATCTAACTACCCCTCTCTTCAGATATAAATATATATATTTATATATATATAATTCGGAGAGAAGTTGCAGCTGATGTTAGAAATTAGGAAGAACAACTACAGGAGCAGCAAAAAATAAAACCTTTGGATACCAAATGTTGAAGGAACCGTTACGGACAAAATTTTATTTTTATTTATTTATATGAAGACAAAATTTCGTTCGAGACGTCTCCTTCGACATTTGGTATCCAAAGGCTTTGTTTTTTTTTTTTTTGCTGCTTCTTTGCTTGCTCTTCCTAATTTATAAATATAAACTTAGAAGGAAGCATCATTGCGACTAGAGAACTCCAATAATTTTGCAAAGACAAACAGTCCAAGTAATATATATATATATATATATAAATAAAAAAAAAAATAAATGTAATTATTAATTCTCATTAACATGAATTCACATTAACACAACATTTTTATCAAAATTTCAGTACTTATTTTTTATTATTAATTTTTTAATTTGAATATGGCGCATTGTTGTGATGTAACTAACAATCACTAGATTTGTCACTAAAAAGTAACTAAATTAGTTGGAGTCGACAGCAAGATGCCACTGCCTCTCTCAAGTTCTCTCTTTTATAAAATAGTTTAATTATTTGTGTGAAGTGATTTTGTGATTTATATGAAGTTCAACATTTAAAGAAGAAAAAGCTTTGTCTCAATAATGTAAGTGAATTAAATATTTTCTTTTCTGTTAATTTAAAGAGTCTGTATCAAATCAGTTAATTGATCAAAAAGAGATTCCAAGAAATGGCGAATAAAATTGAAATGTGTTCAATTTATTTTATTTAAAATTATAATTTATTTTAACAAATCCATTTATTGATACTTGGATTTTTATAAAATTTTATATTGATATATATACATGTATGTATACGCATGTATATAAAAAAGATCTCAAATTTATTAGGCCTCGGACAGTCGCTGAGTGCAAAAGTTATTTTTAGATAGTTTAACCAAAATTCCTATATGTTTTCATAAAAGTGATTTAGACAGCATCTTTTTAAATAATTAAAAATTACTTAACTTTTTCTTAGACTATTTTAATTAAAATAAGAATTTTCTTGAAATTTTTCGATTAGGTAGGCCTATATTTAAAAAATTATTATAATTATTCAGTAATAATGCCATTAATGGGATTCAGTGATATAGGGGACGGATTCAAAGAAAGATTTGTTTTTGTGAATATATATTAATTTTACTGGATCAAGTTAACTCTAGTCCTACCCGGAAGTTGAAAACGAATTCTCCAGGCTACCAGGCATCGAATGAAATTGTGCTGTTCTCATTGAAATTTTGCATTTATAACTAACTTTTCCAAAAGATTTTGATAAATAGTGAATGCAGTTTTTACTGGTATGGTCTGATTTGGTTCGAAGGCAGCACACCGATGCTACGAATGGTCTGGAGATCCCAGGTTCGAACTACGGGGACCAGGAGTCACTTGATACATAATAAATATACTCACAAAATATGCTAAATTACATATTGCTTGTTTAGTTCAAATTGAGACATTTGTTGAATACTAATATCTAATATATTGAAATAAATAGATATCGAAAGCTAAAAATGTTGATGTTAGGACGTTAAAATACTCACCAAATGCGCTATAGATTGACGAAGATATTCGCTTTTTGAGTCTTGGCCTAATAACGTAATAAAAAAAAGGTTCAACGCCTAAACGACCCAAACAGTCTGCAACATTTCTTGCTACTCCTCCTCCCAAGGGTTCACTTGCTTTGGCATCTAATGATTGACCATCTATCTGGAAAGGAGAAAAATTTTCATTAGTACTTGCGTATATAATTAATTAAGTGGTTTATTTTTATTTTCTCTTACCTCTATATATGTTAATATATATAGAGAGAAAGTATTGAATTCATGTCAAAAATTCGATGTCGATGTCGAGGACAGAAAAAATATTATGATTCATTCAAGATTTCTTTTTTAATGCCTATTTGAACAGGAAATAAAATATAATAAATCATTATTTTTCTCAAAACTCTCACCTCCTTGAATGTGCCACTGCCTTTCCGCCTTTCCTCGACAAAAATTTTGGCCCCCTAAAAGAATTTTGAGACTGTCACTGAGAAAGTGAAATACACATTTAAATTCTTAATTAAAAAGATATGACATTATTTTTTTGAAAATTCCCTCTTAAAAGTTGTTGACTCAATTTTATTCAAGAGGTTATTTTTTAAATTCCTACCTATATAAATGTTATATTTAAAAAATAATAGAACAATTGTAAATATCATAGGGAATCAGACAAATTTATAAATAAATTGTAGTCTTGTTTATATACAAAACAATTTACATAATATGCGTTCTAGTAGAGTAAATTGCGATTGAATTGATAGAAAGCAGAGTGGCGCAGCGGAAGCGTGCTGGGCCCATAACCCAGAGGTCCGTGGATCGAAACCACGCTCTGCTATTTTTTTTTTTTAATTTTAATCTCACTTGGGCAATTTTCAAATTTCATTTGTATACAGAATAACTAATTAATTATCCATGGAAACGCATATTAAAATTTTGTATTTTTAAATTTGCCTTTTCGGCTACAGCCTTTAGGGTTTCATTGTACAATCTTATTTAAATTTAATATTGGCAGGGGGTCATTTGGGGGGTGGGGGCAGGGGTATTTGCCATCCTCCCCAAGGGCTCTGATCTTTTTACTTTCTCTTACCTATATGTATATGTTAATATACATATATATCAGGGGCGAATATAATGGAGGAGGGGGGCGAGGGGGCCCGGACCCCCCCCCCCCCCCGAAATTTTCCAAACACATATACATATATAGGAATATACAGACATCAGAGTAACAAATTTTTCCTCAGGATGGAAAACGTTGGTTCCGCAAAAGAAAAAATCTGGTGTGACTGGCGCACAGCACACAACTTTCTCTTACCTTCGGTAATCGAAAGTTGTGTTCTGTGCTTGTCACACCAGATTTTTTGTGTCGACATATATTTAGTTCCCGACAGTACGGAACATTTGAATTCAGATGTAAAATTTATAAGTATGGGAAATTATTTATAATTTGTTACCATGGCAACCATTTCTCATATCTTTCCTATGGAGTTCAAGAGTAAAGTGGTCTTCAGAAGATTTCAATTGCAAAATGAGAATATACATTTTAAAGAGCATCTAAAAAATAATTGATCTTTGAATTTTAAAAAAAATCGTTGGAGCAAATTTTGAGAAAATCGAAAAAAACTGAAAAAGTACATCAGTAAAGTACTATACTCTTTGGCCGATTTTGATTAAAAGCTTATTTTTCCGGTCCCGGGGGGTGTTTAACTTAAATATAAAATTTCAACCTCGTAGCTCAATTCCTTCATGCTTAAAATTGAACACCCACACACACCCCACACACCCACCCCCCCCCACAGACAGACCATGTCGCGAAAACCACTTTTTTGGATTCAGGGGACCTCAAAACGTGAAGATCCATCAAAATCTCGACATCGAATTTTTGACATGAATCCAATACTTTCTCTCTCTATATATATATTACATATATACATAGGTAAGAGAAAGTAAAAATGTTCCGCAAAAAATTTCGTGTGAAAAAAAATTTAGTTTCTTAAAAAAAATTTTCCGCAGAAAAATTTTTGAGTTCAGGCCCCCCCCCCCCCCGAAAAAATTTCTATACACGCCCCTGATATATTTATAGAGAGAAAGTATTGGATTCATGTCAAAAATTCGGTGTCGAGATTTTGAGGGTTCTTCACGTTTTGAGCAGTAGCGTATCCAGGTGGGGGCGAAGGGGGGCGCTCGCCCCCCCCCCCCTCGCCCCAGGCGCATCAAACTTTTGGCGCCCCTCGCGCATCCGCTTATATATAGGGTGAGAGATAGTAAAAATTTAAATGATGCTACAGAAGTGAATTTTGAATTAGATTTCTTTGAGATATTAAATAATTTAATTATAGATCATGAAATTGTTTGAACCACTTTACTCGTGTACTTCATAGGAATCATAGTAGAAATATTTGCTATGGTAACAAAATAAGAAAAATCAAGTACTGGATTCATGTCAAAAATTCGATGTCGAGATTTTGATGAATATACACTTTTTGAGGTCCCCTGAATCAAAAAAGTGGTTTTCGCGACATGGTCTGTCTGTCTGTGGGTATCCAAATGGCTTAAATAAAATCATCGGACTGCCTGGGGATAAAATCATCGGAGTGCCCCGGAACCCGTGATGTTTGGTATAGGAGGTAGGCACCCTACCTTCTACGCCAAACCCGAGGGCATCAATTCAATTGAAATAAAATTTTGTCGCTTGGGGCGGAAAACGAATCTCCGGCTTTGCCTTTCTTTTAAACCACTTCAACATATTTCGTTATTTCAGTTCATATAAGAATAAGTTTTAATTTATTTTTATTATTTTCCATCAGAAAATAGTGTAGCATTCAATTTTTAGTTTTTTGAGAAATTTACAAAAGATAAGATTATGATCGCTCTCCCCTCTCTTCATTAGCTCCGCTCCGATCGCCTTGCCCATTCCTTTCAAGCGGGCAGCCCCCCCCCCCTCCCCAACTTTCCCCTCTTCTCATCCCACAGCTTGGCCATCCCTCCCCTACATTCCCCCACCAAAGGAGTGGGAGTAAATTTCAAGCGCTCTAACAATTGGATTCTTTTCTTTCTAGGCCATTTCCCCTTGCCAAGCGCCTTGTTGCTCTCCCCTCTCACCGTCTCAGCAGAGGCGCCTGCGCCGTCTCTCACCACCCCTCCGCTGCTAGACGAGAGAGGACGCTTGCAAGCCATTGATACCTCCTCCCCCCGTTCCTCGAAATTTCAGGTAAATTTTATATTTTTTAAATTCTTTTTGCATATAAATGATTCTTTTAATTACTTTTAAACATTTTTATATGAAAATTTAAAAAAGTTTTAATATTTCGATTAAATATTCAAATGATTAAAAGAAACAAAAGTTGATAAATCGTTTTAACAACATCAATTTATGATTTTGATATTAAATGTCGATTTCAACTTAATAGTTGAAAGTTGAAAGACCTACCTCCTTTATCATTAAGTGAAATTAATTATTTTTTATACTAACAACGAATTTTTTTTTCAAAACAGGAAACCAACTAACAGCAACGGTTTATTCACCCATCCATCATTGCCAATTGAGAGGACTCTCTAACCAGCCATCTTGGCTTCTTCTCTTCAACAATACCCTGGTGATTATTTTTAATTCAAACAATAAGACTTGTTGTTGTTAAATGATAAAATATTTATTACTTACTAACCGATTTCGATTAGCCACGATCTCATTTAACAATAAGTGAGAGTTATTATTTGGTTCAAATAAATAATTTTTAGATGACATACAAAAAATTAGATTTAAAGGCTGAATATAAATATGATCTAATTTATTTACTAGCTGCACAGCCCGACTTAAAGGGCCATTCAAAGGCACTCTTTAAACATCCACAAAAAAATTTTATTTCTCTTGCTATATATGAATATCTTATTTAAGATTCCTATAATTACTAGCTGCAAAGCCAGATTTGGGCGTTTTACTCTGAAACAGCATTTTCACGAATTCTGAAAATTTTTAATTTCTCTTCATAATTTCTTTGTAAATATTTATTTCATTAAAAAACTAGCTGCTCGACCAGATTTTGGAGAGTGAGCCATAAGAGGCCATCTATCCATATTTGAAATCCGCAAAAACTTTTTATTACTCATAATAAGCTTACTTATAAATGCCTTATCATTTAATTTAATAACTAGATGCTTTGCCAGACTGGGGCGGCCCAGCTGGGATCTCCATATTCGAAATTGCCCGACTTAAAAGTCAAAGGGTCCCTTTAAACACCCACAAAAAATTGTTATTTCTCTTGCTATATATGAATATCTTAAAATTTCTATAACTAGCTGCATAGCCAGTTTTGGGCGGTTTACTCGGAAACACCATTTTCACATTTTTAATTTCTCTTCATAATTTATTTGTAAATATTTATTTCATTAAAAAACTAGCTACTCAGCCAGATATTTTTCATAATAATCATCATATTTCTCTTAAATGTATTTCTTCCCTTGATCCGTAGAAGGCCTACAGAGGTAAAGCATTAGCTTCATGTGCTCTTGTTTGCCTCCCGTTTTAAGTGAGAAATATTTATTTCAATTAAATTGGCTTCCAGTCAAATGAAAATTATAGGGACGGGGTCGAAATGTTCTCAGGATGCAAGACAAAAAAAAAATTATTTCTTTTAACATTTTTATTTAAACTAGCTGCATAGACAGATTTGGAGGACCTAGACTCTTTAAGCCTCAAAATTTTTTTGATTATTGTTATTACTTATAAATTTTCTTTTTTTTACTTCTAAGTATAGAGGGTTCTTAATTGTTGGTTTTGTGTCGTTTTGCCCCAAAAGTTTTGCGTGGGGGGGGGGGGGGGCGTGTTCATTTTAGCAATTGACGAAATTTAATTTAGAAACCCTCCGGACAAAATAATTTAATCAAAATCCCAAATCTAGTCTTTACTGATTACTTTTCGTTTTTTTCGATTTTCTCAAAATTGCTCCAAATTTTTTTAAATTCAAAAATCAATTTTTTTTAGATGCCTTTAAAATGTATATTCTCTTTGCGTTGAAATCTTCTGAGAACTTTACTCTTGTTTTATAGGGAGATAGGAGAAATGGTTGATGTAACAAAATATAAATATTTTATCTTATAAATTTTAATCTAATTTATTTATGGAATAAATAATTGAAAAAAATCTGAAAAAATTTCGATTAGAAGGTAAGAAATTTGATAATTTTTTAAAACTAGCTATGCATCTAGACTTGGACGGCCCACTTAGAATTTGAATCTCACACCGAAAATATTTTTTATTTGACTTAATAGTTATTCAGATATATTTCATTTCTCTTAATATTTCATCTTCCAAGGCCAATTCAGCTGCGCTATATAAAATTAGGAATATAATTTTTTTTTTGTTTGTTTTTTCAAGAAATTACATTTCCATATCATGAATGAATATTATGATAAATGAATTCATTGGGTGTTATATTATCAGGTACAAGAACTCAGGAGAGGAGTTTTTTAAATCTTGAGGAATTGCAATTCCTCAAGATTTAAAAACTACCATGGTAACCATGGTAAAACTACCATGGTAATTTTTTATCTAAAAATAAAATAAATAAAGAGAATTATAGTATTTTTTTGGTCCACTGGAGGGGGGGGGGGCATACAAATTTGCTTCTGATTCTAGAATGTTTTCAAACTTTTAATAAAAGGAATTAAATTTTTTTTTTTTCAGATAGTCCTTGAACTTATGAGACAATATTTCTCGGACTCAATCTCCAGATGCTGTATTTTACCTAAACAGGCATCATCATACAGAACGAGACTTATATAAAAAGTTGGAGGGGTTATACTTTATACACGAATGATGGACATTAGTCTTCGAGTCAGCTGGTAATTTTTTTTTCTTAAATTAATTTTCAATAAAACAAATTTGACGGGGGGGTTCCTATTGCCTATATTATATTTTTATTAAAGAAAGCATTTTTTTTTATATATATATATAAGCTGAAATAGTATTTTAGCGAAACTATCCAAAAATGTATTGCATTTTATTAATTACTGTCGTTTTCTTTTCTTTCAGTTCCCGGTCTACTTTCATGAGTTTGATTTGACTTCTGCCCTCTCTTCTGGAGTAACAAGTGAGCCTCGCTTCTGGTGCAACAATTCTTCTCGAGTAGCAACTGATCTTCTCTTCTAGTCTTTCTACTGAGCTTCTCTTCTCAAGGAACTTGAAGTAAGGCCAGCGATTATATTAAAGGAGACTCAGATTTTTTACAGTTTCACTAGAGTTGAGCACTTTTTAAATTTTTACTGTCAAAAAGAGTCAAGTGATATTCTTTTAGAAATTTTTAATAACAGCGCTAGTTTGATGTCAAAATTAATATCGATATGATATTTAGGCCAATCTTAAAAATTTGAAAAAATATTATAAACCATTTAGTTGGTGATATTTTTTCAAATTTCTAATAAAGGAACAATATATCATTACAATATTATGTTCTTTAAATTAGATTAACTTGAAACTATGTTCTCTTACTAAATTTTTCGAAAAAAAATCACCAAACTTAAGTTGACTGATGACAATTTTAGTTCTTCAACTCAAGTGTATCTGTAATGTAAGATGGCAAAAAAAAAAACAAAAAAAAAACTTAAATTCTTTTTACAACAATAATAATTTACAATCAAAGATAAACTTAAAAAGTTTAATATTTAAAAATAAATTTTTTTAGATTTTGATCAATAGTTGAGAATTCGCACTTATACACACACACACTCACACACATATATTATGTAAGTCATGTGGTTCCCAACTTATTTTCAATTATAAACCGTTATTTATTCATTTTTGTATTCATAAAACGGATAAACGAAATACGATTAACATTTTCAAAGACAAATTATGATTCAACTACTTTAATAATAAAAATAATTAAGAAATTTTCATTTTCTTCTGAACGGGAATATCTTTAATTTTTTCATATTTGCAATTGTCCATCGTGATGTTGTAATTTATATTTAAATTACAAAAAAAAAAAAAAAAAAAAAATGAAATAAATAAATAATAAAAATAAATTTAATTTTTATATAAACAAGAACATCTCGTTGTGCAATTGCAATGCGCGGTGGTTGAGAACCCTGATTTGCAACTTGGTTATTTTCATTTTTTTACTATATTCTTTTATTAAAGTTAATTTATTTTTAATTAGAATTTCATCATTTACCTAAAACTACTAATTTCTCTAAATAAATTATGTAGATTTCTTTTTTTCCGAATAATTCTTATACCGTGTGATTTTTTTTATATATAAATAAAATAAAAATTGTAATAAATAAAGAAAAAAAAATCAATTTATATATAAAAAAACAAAATTATAGATATTTGAAAAAATTTATAAAAATTGATTATAAAATTCAATTTTCAGTTCAAATGAAGTTTAAAGATGAAAAAAACTCTCTCAATCCTCTACCTCCCTACCCTTCCTCTCAAACACTCACACACACATAGGTATTTTAGGCCCCAAACTCTCTTCCTCTTTAGGTTAGGTTTCCTTGCTGCCTGCCTTTCTGCGAGATCACCAAGTCGTCATGTTATAAGGTGTGTTCTGCCATTCTGGCAAACATTTAGCTAATAGGTAATGAAGAAAGGGTGGGTTTTTAGCTTCAGGGCTTCTCTTTCAGTGTATTCTTCGAGCGATTCGATGGAAATGGAGGATGGAAATGAAACAAGGTATTTACATGCCCTCTCTATAGGAGTAGGAATGGACATAAGGCCCATTTAGATTTTTTAATTCTTTATTTACAAACTAAAAATTATATTTTGAATCAAATATTCAAACTAAAGAAATTTCATCAAAAAAGTTAAACAAATTAATTGATTGAAGCAGCCATTTTTAAAATATACATACACATAATAAAGCTTATAATATCAATATAAACACAAAAACCTAAACTAAACAATTTTGCCACAAAATTTATTATATGGCTGCAAATATTTTTACCAATCTGAGTCTCCTCTTTATTTTTAATAAGCAGATCCTGTCATCGATGATGAAGGGGACGGTTTCTATAAATTTAAATGTTTAATTTTCAAAATTTGTTTTTGTCAATTTTTAATTTCGAAGGGTTTTTTTTAAACCCCTAAATCCCCTCAGATCCGCTTATTTTTATTATTTTTATTATTGCTTGCGAAAAACGAGTAAAGCCAAGAAGTCTCCAAAAAAAATGAGAGTTTCAAATGCTTAAAAGATTACAAATTTAGAGATTCAGTACAAAAAATAATTTAATTTAGTTTTATTTAAATTTAATAAAATTAATATTTTTTATTTTGTTTGAAAAATTTCTTCGAAAGTAGCTATCTTGTAAAAAGTTCAATTTTATAATTAATTAAGGATTTGATTTATATATAATAACTCCATTGTCTCTTTACTCTTCTTCCGCAAGCAAGCAATAGTTATATAAGTAAAAATTGTAAAAAGCAAAATAAAAATTAAATTTATAGTTGTCATATTTTTTACATTTTAAATGGTTTATTTGAATTATACATAGTCAGTCCTTGACTTAAGTGACTGCTAATTAAAATTTTATAATTTTTGTGAGTTTTCTTTTATCTAATAAAGTTCCAAATAATTCAGAAGGACACTTATTCATTTTATTAGGAGCAAAATTTATTTGATATATTTTGAAATTTTTAAAATTTTTTTATTTATTTACCACCCCACTTAATCCTTTGTTTAAGGATGAGTCTATCTTCTATTTAAGAACAAATACAAAAGATTTTCTCATCATATCAACGAAATCAAATTTTATTTTTTCTCTATTTATTGAAACTTTAAAATTTCAATGGATCTACTGTATTTTTTTATTCTGCTTTATTATTTCAATTGTTGTTAGAATTAAGGGACATTATTTTTTTGTAAATATTTTTTGTAAACTTGAGCTCTCTCGGAATTCCGTTCGCTAGAAAATCAGCATGCAATCAAAAATCACTGTTTACTCCCGTTAGGCAGTCTAGACTAGAGTTTGGAAGGAAGAGACGAGTTCTTGTTTTGTATTTTTTTTTTTATTTTTAATATATAACTCAAAAACCGAAACTTGTCATGTTTCATTGGATTCTTGATTCTGATCCCATTGATTTCGAACAGCAAGTGAATATAAAGATTCTCTTGTGGAGAGTAATAACAACCTTTCGATAAATGATTACTAGATTTAGGCAGGTATTTCATCATCAGTACTCAGTTCAGTTCGGATCCTTGTGTTAAGATGATAAGTCCAATGAAAATACAACAAGTTTCTTCTATTCGGACAAAATTAATTAGGCCCTAGGCCTATGAAATTTCTCTTCGGCCAAAATTAAATGCATGTCTTTCGATTTTTATTATATTAGGGAATGATAGAGGTGAGGGGGATCACTCTCCCCGGGCGCAATAATATTTAAATATAGGTCCCTTTAGCTTAGCTTCACTTAAACAACAATGATATTTGAATTTGGGAGAGTGGTCACACTTAATGAATATGCAATTTTTGCACTTCTAAAGCTTTTTTTTAAGATCTTTATGATCTTTCTTTTCTGATTTTTTTTGCATTTTATGCGAAGAATAAAAAGGAAGAATTGTGAGTGAAGTACGAACATTCATTCTTCGAAGACTATGAAGACCAAGAATAAGCTTACATATCAACAAAGGCATACTCTCTGAAGATCAACAAAGGCAATACTTTATGAAGGAGACGCCTCCACGCCTCAACCTCTTCAAAAGAAGCTTAAATGTGTGAATTTGTGTTGTGTATTTAAAATAATATTTTTTATGTAAAAACTATGTATAAACTATTAAAAAAAATAAATGTTTCCCATTTTATTTTTAAACCGAGGATGTCAACTTGTATTCATAATTAATTCATCAAAAGAGAATTAATTTTGAATATGAGTTTTTTATTTAACATTTTGAGATTTTTTTGTTTAAATAGTAAGCGAGCGATAGCAGCAACCAACACCTGAATGGATTTCTTCAAATGAATTTTGCCAACTTAGTATGGTGCATCTTTATGAAAAAGTAATTATCTTTTTCTTATTTTTAATAGGCCTATAGTCCTTGATATTGAATTTTTTTTTTTTAGAATAAAAAAAAATTCACACTTTTTCCCAAAATCTCCGGCTTTTTTTTGTAATTTCATAATAAATTCATTTTATATCACAAAACCGGAGAAAAATTACAAAAAAAAGCTCGAAAGAGATTCGAATAATACTAAAAAAAAAAAACGGCGCCCCAGTTGAGCTTCGCCCCCTCCGCCCTCAAAGGCTAGCTACGCCGCTGGTTTTGAGGTCCCCTGAATCCAAAAAAGTGGTTTTCGCGACATGGTCTGTCTGGGTTCAATTTAAAGGATGAAGGAATTGAGCTAAGAGGTTGAAATTTTATATTTAAGTTAGACATCCACCTGAGGCGTGAAAATAAGTTTTTTATTAAAATCAGTCAAAAAGTACTAGTACTTTACTAAATTTAAGTCAGAGAGGGAAATTTGAAAATTTTACACTTGCCAAAGACCCAAGAGCAAAAAGTTTTTGGATTTTAAATTTATGGGGAAAACTACTGAACACATCCGAGACGCCGCCAGCCGGGGCCAATTTGAGAATGGCGCGGCTACGCCGAGGTCTATATGAACTAAAGGCTACCCTGCATTGTCTTTCGTTTCATAAAGCCATAAAATTCAGAGCAACTAAATTAAATTTAATTTTGTCTTCTGATAAAAGTGATTTAGTAGCCAAGTTCAAATTGACCGAACTTTTGTATTGATTTTTAATGTTGTTAAAGGGAAAAAATTTTCTCCCTTTTTCTATTTTTTCTTCTCTCATACGAAGTAGAGAAAGTATTGTAATTGTCCAAAAATTCAACCCATTTTAGACCTCTCGGAGTTAAAAAAAGAAACCTTTTTGGAATTATGTCTGTGAGCCCGTGTGTGTGTGAACACGATTACTTAAAAATTCAACCAACCAGATAGATTAAATTTGATCTATTTTTCTTACTCTAAAATTGTAGATCTGAATTAATTTTTAGAGTAAATCCGTCAATAGGAAGTAGCACTTTACCAAATAGGTTTTGAAAAATGTTCAAATTTCTAATTATTCGTCTTATTCCGATAAAACACATTTTAAACAGATTTTATCCTTAGGCTTTTTTTCGAAAACGAAGATAATCACTCATTTTAAGAGTATACGATAAAGTCGCGGGGTGGCCACTTCCGATTTATTTCTTCATGGTACAACCATTTTTCAGAGAGAATAAAAATTAGTTTTGTAAGATGGTTTCGTCTGCTCTTTATTTGAGGCCCACCGCATTTATCTTGTTGTTAGTAGTAGTTTCCATTTGGTGGTCCAGAGAAAGGGGAAGAAGATTTCTTTTGGTTTGTTTCGAGGGAGGAGGGTTCTTCATCAACGAGTGCCGAGCATGTGGCTAAAACGCGTCTTTAATCCACATCTCATGGGTAGAACGTTATAAATCAGCTGCTAACCTCACCACCCCCAGCTCCAACTTCTCCCTTGACACCCTTGCCTTTCTCTGCTTTTCAACCATGTCCCCCCAAACCTCTTTTAGGGGCTTGTTGAGCCCTTTCCAATTAGTGTCTATAATATCACCATCTCACTGAGAAATAGAGAAAAGAGAAAGTGCTTTCTTCTCTTAAAAGGGAATTCTTTTTATAAAAATTTATTTTTCGAAATTTAATATCTTTTGAGGAATTTTTAAGACTATTTTATTTTCTCTTCGTTTTTTGTGGTTGTCGAAGCAATTTAGTTTTTTTATTTATTAACATTCGGACGCTCATTTAAAACTCTTGTTTCTCTAATTTCAACAGGGCTTGTTAGTCTCCTCTTAACCTCCATGAACTCACTAAAGTAACCCTCTTCGCTCTTTTTTTAAATGAAAGACCATATTCATTTTGAGAAATAGTGAAAAGATCGCAACTCATCTTCTAGTTAAATATTTTTTTCTATGAATAAGAACAATTTTTAATGAAAACTTTTGGGATTCAAAAGTTGAATAAGATTTTTCATCCTACTTTATAAAACGATTTATTTACATAAACAAGACTTTTTTTTTAACATTCACACTTTTTTCTCATTCACACTAACACTCACACACACATTCACACTGTCTTTTCGGCAACTCAGGCCATATAAGACATTTACGATAACCGTTATTGGTTTAATATACATATATATGGGGTCCAGGCATTCTTGTTTAAGCCATTTGGTATCTAATTGGCTTAAATAATCATCGGACTGCCTGGGGTCCGAACCTGCGACGTTTGGTAGCACGAGGTTCCACTAGCGTCCCAGGGGGGCCCGGCCGGCCCCCCATTGGACCGACAAAAATTCAAAAGTTTTATTTAATATTTTAAAACTAAACAAAAAATTATAAATTTGCCAGAATGGATAGCTAAAAACGCAGATTTTAGTGCCTAATTTTCAAAAATTTTCCAACCCCTAGACCTCGGAAGTAGTCTGTCCGGATCTGGCCTCAATAAATCATGGTAACCCTAGGTATGATTACACTGTGCTACAAAATAAACTTTTTTCTGGCCCCGAGAAAATTCCTTCAGATTCTTAAGTAAAATGACCTCCTGAATCCAAATATGACCTTCGTTTTCCCCCAGCACGTACCGTTTTCGGGGGTAGCCCCCTACTTATTTCCACCCCTTTTCGTTAATTATAGGGCCACGAAAAAATTTGGAGGGATGAAAAGGAATATTTTAGCCTTAACATTTCTTCAGGTCTAGAGAAGTGAAAAGTTAAAAAACATTAACATTTGGATCCAAGGGGGGGGGATGTGGGGGAAGATTTTGTCCCTTAAAATGCAAAAAAATCATTAAAAATGATCGACTTTTTCTGATTTTTCACAATTTTTTCACTGATTTTCTACATATTCAGGCGGACAGACCCACCTCACCTTTCCTTAAACATCCCTCAACTAAAAAAAATATATAGGATAAAGCGGGTGGGGTGTGAGCGTTCCGAAGCCTTGCAAGAAGAATTTTTTTCAAACTTTGACAAGAAATAATTTCTACCCCTTTAGATAAAATATGGCAATATTGAAGGACATAGAAGAATCGTAAATATAACTTTAAATTTGTGAAGATCAGCCTAAAAAAAAAGTTATAGCCTCATATTTGCCAATTTAACCAACTGAGCTGTGAATCTTCCATCTTCTTGCAAGGGCTTCGAATCGCTCACACCCCCCCGTTTGTCCATATATTTTTAGTTGAGGGATGTTTACGGAAGGGTGAGGTGGGTCTGTCAGGAATATGTAGAAAATCAGTGAAAAATTGTGAAAAATCAGAAAAATCGATCATTTTTAATGATTATTTTGCATTTTAAGAGACAAAATCTCCCCACATCCCCTTGATCCAAATGTTAATGTTTTTTACTTTCCTCTCTAGCTTCTGAAGAAATGTTAAGGCTAAAATATTTCTTTTCATCCCTCCAATCTTTTCGTGCCTATAATTAACAAAGGGGTGGAAATAAGTAGGGCTCCCCGAAAACGTACGTGTGAAGGAAAACGGAGGTCATATTTGGATTCAGGAGCATTTTAAAGAATCTGAAAATTTTCTCGGGGCTTTTTCTTGTAGCACAGTGTTATTAATCATGATATTTCAGTAAACTTGGTAATTTTTTTACAATTGATCAATTTTTGACTTGTCATGATTTCGTGTACTTACTTACCGAAATATATCTACCCTCTACACCAAGAGGCTCATAATGAAAAGGAAATATGTTCTGACACAGTTCAAAATTGTATTTGTTGGATATTATAAAATTTGTAAACAATAATCTTTATTAATGTTAATTGAATCGAACAATAAATATACCCCTATTACACTATCTTCTGTGTGTCTTTCCCTTCTCTAAAAATTTTGAATTGTAAATTGAAATAAATAGAGAGGATTAAATGTTGAAAAAAATAAATGAATAAAAAAAAAAAAAGGCCCCCAAGAGAGTTCACGCCCCGAGGGCTTAAACAAGACTTAAGGATTAGAAATGTAAGCCCTTTTTTTAGGGTCCGACAAGATTTTCAGCCGAAACCGAATTTTGGCCTCAATCTTAGTTTCGGCAGAAACCGAAACTTGTATGTCCTATGCAAAATTCATATCATTTTAACTTTTTGGGGGGAGGGGGAGGGGGAAGGAACTTTTTTTTTTTTTTTTGGCTTAAATAGAAATGCCTGAACCCCCAATTAAATTAAATTAAATTATAAAATCTTTATTATCCCAAGTTTAGATACAAATAAATACACGAGAATAAATGTCCCGGCATCGAGCTTCTGCTCCCAATCCGGTGTCTTCAATTTTTTCTTTCGGGACTCCATTTCCTTCTTGTTACATTTAATTCATTTCAAGGAAAAAAAAAACATCTAAAAAACCTCTGACCTTTCCTGAACCCCCAATATATATATTAATTACAACGGTTATCGTCTAAAGTCTTAAATGGCCTGAGTTGCCGAAAAGACTGTGTGAATGTGTGTGTGAGTGTGAGTGTGAATGAGAAAAAAGTGTGAATGTTTTTTTATTAAAAAAAAAAAAACTTTTTTTTTTACTTTTCCCTCATGCGAAAATTATTTGACCTTATTTTTTTAAGTGCGTTCTACGTTTTTTTTTTTTTTTTTTGTGTGTGTGTGTGAGTCTCATCTCATCTTTTCAAACTCAGGTTTCGGCCGGCTGAAAGTTTCGACTGTTTGTGTTGGGCTTTGTGTTTTGTGTTGGCCGAAACTGGGAAAAAGAAATGGGTGGGTATTTTTTTTTTTTTTTTTTTTTTCTAAGGCCATTTAGACCCCATCCCTATTTTCGCTTGCGACAGGTCAAAAAATTAAATTTCCTTTCAATTATTATTTTAGAAAAGTTATCTAGCTAGAAAATTTTTTTTACATAAAAGAAAATAAAATTTCATTCTATATTCCCCTTCAAAAATAAAATTCAAACATATCTGATATTAAGTATGCCTATCTCTCAGGCGTTCTCCCGGTCTGTACCCTCACAGGCTCCCTTTTCTATTTCGGGTTTGTGGAAACTAGAACGGGAGAAAAGACTCCCGTTTTTAATTTGATCTCTGGATGTGCAACAGGAATATCAACGAGCAAAAGGCCACCCTAGGCTACTATACTCAGAACGAAAATAATTTTCTTGATACCCCTAGGGGGTCCTCTTTGGCCATATAAAATATCCAGTATATCCAGTGGTCTGGTGTCAAGGGAAACTGATGATAGGCTGGAGATCCCGGGTTCGATTTCCTAGAGGGAAAGTCTAATACTCGTGACCACCCTTGGAAAAATATTTTAATTTAATTTCTTAAATTTAATTAATTTAAATCCTTATATTAACTTATTATAAGCTCTATCAAATTTACTTAAATTGACTTAACTGCAGTTAGCTCCCATGGGAGTTGAGATGGATGCTAATAATTAGAAAATTGTTATAACTAATGTACCAAAAATCTACTAATAGTAAAGTATCGATACTTCAAATAATTGAACTAGTGCTTTGATACTTTTCTACTTTTTTCAATTGAAAAATTAAATAAATTACTACTTCTACTGTATTTATTATAAGTTATAAATTGAGATAGTCTTGGTTACTCTTAATACGTAGTTAAGTCTTTGCACGTTCATCTTCACCTGCCAGCCAGCTTCAAGTTATCAAAACTAAAGTTGTCAAAATTTAACTGAAAGGTGAAGGAGAAAGAGAGAGAGAGAGAGTCAGAGGGGAGAGGAGAGAGGTAGAAAAGCCTTTTAGCTCCAGGGCTCCTCTTTTACTAGCTATCTGTTTTGGACAATGAGGAAAGGATTCTCTTAGTAGAATATGTGTGTATAGGCTATATTCAACTTATTTAGAGATAGAAGCCAAACAGATAATGAATAGAGAGAAAGAGAGAGTTATTCTGTTAGTATAATATCAAAACATCTTTTGAAAAAAGTTTCTCCGATGATGATGTTTTCTACTTTCTCTTACCTATGTACGTATATAGAGAGAAAGTATTGGGGTTCATGTCAAAAATTCGATGTCGAGATTTTGATGGATATACACGTCCAAAAAAGAGTTTTTCGCGACAAGGTCTTTCTTTGTGTGTGTGTGTGTCTGTGTTCAATTTAAAACATGAAGGAATTGAGCTAGGAGGTTGAAATTTTATATTGAAGTTAAGCAACCCCCCCCCCCCTGAAGCGTGAAAATAAGCTTTTAAACAAAATCGTCCAAAGAGTACTAGTACTTTATTGATGCACTTTTTCAGTTTTTTTTTCGATTTTCTCAAAATTTGCTCCAACAATTTTGATTAAAATTCAAAAATCAATTATTTTTTAGATGCTCTTTAAAATGTATATTCTCATTTTGCCATTGAAATCTTCTGAAGACCACTTTACTCTTGTATTTCATAGGAAAGATCGGAGAAATGGTTGCCATGGTAACAAAATATAAATATTTTCCCATACTTATAAATTTTACCTCTTAAAATTCGAATGTACCGTACTGTCGGAAACTAAATATATGTCGACACATCACACCAGATTTTTTCTTTTTTTTACTCAAATAACAGGAATTTAGACTACTATAATTATTCCCATAAGTAGCATAGTCAGGATTTTTTGGAAAGTGTATTTTATTTTTGCAATTTTCTAATTTCGTTCGATTTTATGATTTTGAGTTTGAGTGAAGGTAGGCTATACTACCTCACCGGGAATACCCCTAAGACATTAATTTAATACAATAACCTTATAAAGAGCAGAGGGATTCAGAACTTATAATTTCCTCTCTCCTTCCTTCCTTGGTTTCATAAAACCACACAATGATTTTTTTTTTTTAAAGACTATATTATAAATTTTATATGCTATATAGACCTATATTTTATCTTGTACTTCTCTTGTATTCTAAAATATCTCGTCTTGATTCCATGGGGTTTGAACCTCCTCCTCCACACTCTGGATACATCTTGTTGAATATATAAAAAATAAAAAGAATGCTTGACAATTCTGAATGATTGAATCATTAAACTTTTTAACATATTTGAAAGTATTTATTTTCATAGCTCTTTTTTTGGCTGCAAACTCCCCCTTTTCTTTTACTATTTTTCATTACTTAACCACTCTGGTCTCACGTTTTATTTACCATTTGTAAATGAAATTTTCTTTTCATCTCCATTTTATATCTATTATTAAAATTTTATCTCAAAAGTGTGTAGGAAAGGCATGGATGTAATGGAAGTCATTTCCCTGTCCTTATTGCGTTCTTCCTATTTGTATTTTGTTTTAATCTAGTAGAAAAGCCTTAATTTGATATTCATTTCACCCTATGGAGAATAGAGTTTTTTGATATCTCCTTTGGGCCATCTATTCCTGTTTACCTGTACAGCGCTCTAATAACATAATACAAGTCGAATGCATCCATCATGGACTTTTCCCCTTTCTTTCAAAATATTATCATGTCTATTTTGCGTCTCTTATTTTTATTATTTATAATTTAGTTACGTCTATAATTAAAAAATTATTAAAAATAGGAAAATTTGGGAGTTATCACAAAATGTCGATTGCATTTTTCCAAGTAATATTAATTGGAAATCAACTCACTTAATTAGAAATTATTAATTAAGGAATAATAAAATAAATAAATGCTTTAAAAAAATTCAACCAAGCGTGCTACCTGATAGTTGTCAAAAAAATATAAAAGTGAAAATGAGCTAAAAATAAAGATTTCCTTTTATAGTTCAATATAATAAAGGTTATTCTCATTTTAAACGCTAATCTGATCCCCCACCATATATCCGCCAAAATGCAGAGAACTAGTAAGAAAAATATTACCAATAATATCATCAAAAGTGTTTGGCATTTTTTCATATCAAATATTATCGTAAAATATTGATAGAGCTAGAAGCCACTCGATTCACTAGGGAGATAGATATCTAGTAGTATATTTATTCCCTATAAATATCTAAGAGCTAACGCTGTAAGGAGACGAAAGTTCAAACCATTCCAATATTCTAGATTGAAGATGGTATTAAATGAAAATTCAAAAATAAAAATAATTATTTTTCCCATGCTATCTCTTATATCCGGAGCTTCTAACTTTTTTAAAAAATTGTTTGGACCAAATTCAGAGCTCAATTATCAAATTAACATAATGATATTTATATTCTTTTACCTTCAACTGAAATACCAATAAAAAAAAAATTAAAATTATTGTCATTAAATTTTGGAGGGCCTGGGTCCCCTTAGAAAAATAATTTCAAGAAAATTATTTTTTTTTATTGAAATTTAAACCATGGAAATTATTTTTTATTAGAATTTTAAGGTTGGAACGCAAAAAGCCCCCCCCCCCCGTCCCCACATGTCTGCGGCCCTGCAGAGAGGTATATTTTTTGCAATTTTATTCTCAATCCTAAACTCTTAATAATATAAAACTATAATGACCAAAGGTAAACTTTACTTTAGAAAAATTCTGGTAGCTAAACCACTCTGTTTTCCGATATCGAAATTTTAATTTGAACCCTTGAAAAGAAAAGATTTTATTAGATTTTTCTATCGAATAACTTTATATTTGAAAACAAGGTAGTGCCAAGTACATTTAAAAAGAGATAGTCTATACGAAAAGACTTTAATAAAAAATCTGGTGTGACTGGTTGCACAGCACACAACTATCTCTTACCCCTCGGTAAGAGAAAGTTGTGTACTGTGCTTGTCACACCATTTTTTGTGTTGAGATATATTTAGTTTCCGACAGTAGGATACATTTGAATTCAAGATGTAAAATTTATAAGTATGGGAAAATATTTATTATATATTTTGTTACCATAGCAACCATAGGAGAAATTCCTATCTTTCCTATGAAGAACAAGAGTAAAGTGGTCTTCAGAAGATTTCAATGGCAAAATGAGAATATACATTTTTAAATGTAAAAAATAATTGATTTTTGAATTTTAAACAAAATCATTGGAGCGAATTTTGAGAAAATCGAAAAAAAAACTGAAAAATACAATGAAGAATAGTAGCTGGATATATAAAAGTTTTTTTATTTCTGCTGGCTGCCCTGCTCATAGCTTTCCTTATGAAAAGGTAGCCCTTTCAGAGGCAAGGAAGCTTTTGTTGTGTGTGCAAGTTTGGCTGCCTAACTCATAGGCATTCTCAATACTATTGCAATAGATGGTACATCAGTAAGGTACTAATACTTTTTGGCCGATTTTGTTCAAAAGCTTTGCGTCACTACCAAGGGGGGTACCTAACTTAAATATAAAATTTCAACCTCCTAGCTCTTTTCGTTCTTGAGATATTGTGTTCACAGACAGAGACAGACACACAGACAGACAGACACTCCGCTATTTTTATATATAGATTCTAAAAATTTGAAACATTTCGTAAATTAAAATATACAAATAAAATACTTGGTTATAAATGAATAAATAATTTGAAATAAGTAAGCGAGTGTTTTATTTGTATATTTTAATTGAATAAAATCATTTTAGGGGCAGAGTTTTACTGTGGAGACACTCATTTCATCTTTTTCTTGCGGGAGGAGGGGGGGAGCAAACTTTTTTTTCTTAAAATTTACTTACAAATAGCTTCTCAAATTTGGCCAAAAGAGATTTAATTAAATCAATTGTTTAATTTTATACAGTTTATATATTCGTAGATATATTTTAAAGTATTTTATTTATAAAATTAAAAAAAAAATCAGAGTCCTTGGGGACGGGGGGTTAAATGTCTAAATCACTGATAGGAGAAAATTCTGAAATTACAGAACAGTTGCCCCCTTTAATGACCAAAAAATCGATATCCCTATGGTGGAGGGCAAAAAATTTACTTAATTTTCACATTATAGCCTACATTTACTTAAATTTTAGATTAAAAGGAAAGGGAAGAATACTAAGATGAAATGTTATATTGATATTAATGCCAATTTAATTTAACTCAGCTATAATATCTCTCGTTCGAAAAGGAAGTAGCTCGACTTCTTTAAAAAAAAAAAAAAAAAACATTTCATCTTATCAAAATATTGTTATAACAAAATTTCAAGTGCTCTCTTATCTCATGAATAAGTAAAGATATCTCTTGAATTGCAAGAGAATTCGATCATAGAGGCAAAATTATACCGAATAAAGTTCATGATCTTAAAATATTTTTTTTTTTTTTTTATGAATTGCCATATAGCATTTAGTTATAATTTATTTATAACTTTAAAATAAGCCTAAATATTTACCTGTAAATGTGTATCTAGTTCTATGGGAAAAGTTTTTAATTTAATTAAATGTATTTCAAAATAGGTAAGAGAAAGTAAAAATAGTTTGAAGTCAAGAACAAGAAGTTGTCACCTTAAAAAGCAACCGGCTGTGTAGAAGACACAGCCAAAACCAAATTTTTTATAAAAGATTTCAAACATGATAAAATTTACATTATAATAATCTTTTAACGTCCCCCCACGTGATAGAGAGGTTATAGATATGAAGAAATAAATTGGCTGAGGTTAAAGATAGTTGGAAATATCAATACTGATGATCTTAAAAACCAAGGGGTAGGGGTTGAATCCCGGTCAATCCAATGAATATTTATTTAAATCAATTGGAAAAGTAACAAGAGCAGCAGCCAGAAAGCCTCTGATTTTCAACAATTAACGAGACGTTTCGGGGTATTCAGAGGCTTTAAATAAATATGACTGGATCATATGTATTGGTAATTAAAAATAATAATAATCGTGTAAAGTCAATAAAATGCCAAAAAGACTTAAAAAAATAAATAATTTTTTTTAAAATTCATTGTCTTGTTTGTTTCAGAAGGAATAACTTCTAAGCGGAGTAGTCAAGACTCATCTGAGAATTGAATTATGACTTCATTCAAGAGCCTACAGCAACAACATCGTATTATGTAAGCCTACCAGCTTTTAAAATCATTACTTGCCCTCGGGCTTGGTGCAGTGGCTAGTGTGCTGGCATTCTACAACAAGGGTCGCGGGTTTGGATTCTAGGCAGTGGAATGATTTTATTTAAGCCATTTGGATACCAAATGACTGAAAATAAGAATGCCTGGATCCTAAATGTATATATTATTAAATAACGGTTATCGTAAAGTCTTATATGGCCTAAGTTGCCGAAAAATACTGTATGTTTGTGTTGTGCTTGCGGATGGTCTTGGCCAAGACCGAAACGTCAGCCTAGAGGGCTAATAAATGAAATAATTTTAGCTGCTATACTTTTATTTACTTATTAACGATTACCCAGCTATAAAAACTATATCTTGTACTTTTTTTGTTCATATACCGTAGAACGGTCTGCTTTTGGTATGCCGACTCCGAAAAAAGGGATTACTGGCAAGTTCTATTAAAATTATTTATAGGAACGTTCCTGGATTTGGGCTTAGATCTGACACCAATCCAAAAGGGGAAAAACGGGTTAGTGCATTATCCTCAGGGTTTTTTTTTTTTTTTTTACCTTATCATATCTCATGATGATAATGAGATTCTATTAAGTCCAGTCTTGATATAAGTGGAAACTGACTTCTGCCCCACCCAGTATCTCGTTGAGGGAGGGGCATTCTCATGACTCGGTGCATGCGTGGTGGACAAGGCGAGGGCGGCCGGTGGGGGCGCAGGCGCGCACCCCCTCTGTGAAGGGGAGCCCTCAGCGGCCGTCAGTCCGCCGTGGTCGAGTGCCGTAACAACAACAGGTATCCGCGTGTTGGCGGCGTGTAAACCGCGCCACTCTTTTCATCAACATCATGTAACCACACAACATTGATTGATTAGGGGAAAAAACGCGTTAAAGAAAAAAAAAAGAAAAAACATTTTCTTCAGTGATTTTTTTCTTTCGCCGCCGCCGTCACCTTCCCTTTTCTCTCTCTCTCTCTCTCTCTCTCTCTCCCTTACCATCATCCATCACCATCGATTCCAATGACGTCGTAGTCATCGATGTGAGAGGGTAAGTGTCAAGTTGTTTTAATCTCCACCGAGTGTGGGAGAGAGAGAAACCCTTCGAGTGGAATTAATCGGCACTCGGTCGGGTTCAATTAGGGTTGGGTCATTCGGTCAAAGGCAACCTTAACCTCTGCGTCACCTCCCCCATCCACAACAAAGAACAACTTGTTAATCCTAACCAAAAACACTCAAAAATTTCAAGATTAAATTGGATAAAAATAATTTTAAGAATGACCATATGGGGAAGTTTTGAAAATAATTCGCTAGGTATTTTTTTTTAATATCAGCATTTTTATTATTTAAATAATAAAAAATTTCCATAAAATTTATTCAAGGAATAAAATGAGAATAGAAAAAATGAGTCTCGACTCCCTCCCCCTCCTCCTCTCCAAAAAAAAGTGCAAATGACAAGACTCATAAAAGCTGATGGGTCATCTATTAATTTAACAACAATAGGACTTATCATTAGGTTTGTTCAATTCATTTATTAAAATGGTAATTTAGAAAAAATTCTAGTGTAGTAGGGCCTACTATCTTTGTCATCTACGTAGTAGCCGTCGCGCCCTATTATTAACAACAACAACAAAATAGAAAATTTAAAGTCTAAAGATTTTTCCGGAATCAGTATCCAAATCTTCTCTATCTTAAGCTATTTTTTTATTATTATTCTAAAATTCTAAAATTTTATTATTTTTATGATACCATTTTAAAATTTTTTAGTCCTTTCTGAGGAAATTTGGTTATAAATTATTTGTAAATAATTTAAAACCGAGTTTTTGTTTCACTATTTAGACCTAGACAGGATTTCCCAAACCAGTATTTCACATCTATAAAAAATGAACATTTTATGTTCTTTATTCTGTTGGAAATAAAGAAGATAGAAGTTATTGAAAAAATATGAACTCTCGAACCCCTTACAAAAAGCCTTAGATGTTTGGGAGTTCATATTAAAAAAAAAAAAATTGTTTAAGGACTTTTTCGGCATCTGGGGCCATTTGGACCTCAACTCTATTTATTTCAATTTATTGGTATCCAATTCAATTGGAATAAATTTCTCGACTGGGACGGGATGCAAACAGTTGACCTAAAATATAATTTAATATTCATAAAATATTTTTTAAATTTGATCCTAATTGAATTATTTGAAAATTCATCTTTATCATTATATCAAGAGGAACAGGTAGATTAAGGCAGCCAGCAAAGAACAAAAACTATTTAAATATCGTCGACGTTTCGGGAACGCATCGCTCCCTACTACAGGACGATAAATTGTTAATGTTGTTTAGATTGATACATGTAGGTCATACAAAAATTATAATTTGTATGACCTACATGTATCAATCTAAACAACATTAACAATTTATCATCCTGAAGATGGGAGCGATGCAGATGGGAGCAATGCGTTCCCGAAACGTCGACGATATTTAAACAAAGTTTTTGTTCTTTGCTGGCTGCCTTCATCTACCTGTTTCCTGTTGAATCACTCAGCCATTAATTTCTTCTTTTATCATTATATTCTTATATTTGGATCCAGCATATCGAGTTGGCGAAGGGAAAGTGATCCTCCCCCAGTTATGAATTCATGAAGTTGTTTTTCAAATTCTTAGGATACCCTCTATGCTAATTGTTTTTTAAAAACTTCTACACAAATAAATAATACTTTAAAAAATTCCCAGAATGATTCAAATAAACATATTTTAAATAAAATATAAAAATTCATTGAATTATTTGATTAAATCTTAAGCTCCGTTCCTTACTTTTGTATATTGAGATGGGACCGCCTAGAAGATAGGCCGCCAAAGTGACCTCCACGCTTGAATGGCTATCATTCTTTAGGTTCTCAAATAACTTGAATCTCAATAGTCTGTGTTCAAAAATTGAAAATATTATTAACCCTCTCACCCTATTATTTCTACCCTATTGATATCTACTTATAATTGTTCTATTCTTTTTAAAGAAAATGGCGTCAAAATCGGAACAAATTAATAGAAAAAATCTCTAATTTTTTATGGGTAAAAGTACAGTATTCATTAGCTCTTTGGCTTTTCGCTTAGTTCTTCTTAAGATAGGCCTATCTGTCTTTAACACACTATTTGAGAAGATTTCAAGAAAATTGTAAAAAATTCCTTTTTTTTTTGTCTCTGAACTAAATATTTTGGATTTCTATCTTAAGAAATGAAAAAAAAGTCGTCTGCCTCAAGGGGACCCGAGCTAGATATGTCTGTGTGGATCCGTAAGGAGAAAATAAACCCCCTAATTATTAAGGAGTAGCTAAGCGGGATAAGCAACGGCTTTCGGATTTGAAGTTTTAACACAACTCGAGTTCGAGACTATCTTGCCGCAAATAATTTAACATTGCCGAAGACTCCTCTTAGGGTAGGAAAGTGGAAAAAAATCTCACCCCAGGTACAAACCGGCTTGGTTAATCCAAAATCTGCCAAGGGATGTGAGCTGGATGCCTGGGAAGGAGCAGTACCTCATAAAATCCATCCACATTAATTAGAATTCTTTATTCTAATGTTTGATTTATAAAGGGCCAATTAATTTTAAATTTTTTCCTAAGATATTTCTCTGTGAACAAAATATCTTCATTCTTTATAAAATTTAAGAATTCTTCTTTATTTATAAATTTATAGGAAGATTCTTTAATAAAAGTCCACACAAACCGACACACAATAGCTCTAAAAAAATTCATAGAGAGATTTTTATATATAGCCTATAATCATAGTAATAACCACTTATCAAAAAAAAAAAAAAAAAAAAAAAAAAATCTTGAATAATTTAAAAATATGAAAAAATGAGTTTTATAAGGAAAGAAAATATTCCCAATAATAAGTTTATTACAACAAAACGGTGTAAGCCCTTTGGACCATAGCTCAGTGGTAGAGTTCCTGCTTCTTGTGCTAGGGGGCATACCGTCTCATGCGCCAAAAATTTATTTCAATTAGATTGACTAACAATCTAATTGAAATAAATATAGAAATAATAGAAGAAATGGCCTTCAAAGTCGAAAAAGACCTTAAAAATTTTATAGGCCCTACTATATATATACTGTATATATACATATATATTGGAGGTCCAGGCATTTTTATTTAAGCAATTCATTTCTTAAATTGACTTATAACAACTAAAAATATCTTATTTCTTTCTTTATATTTTTAATTCCTCAAGTTGTGCGATGTAACATGCTTGTATTATTTATTAAACTTTACAAGGCCCTTTGTAAATCGTCATTTATAAATAGTAACCTACTTTTCTCAGTAGAGTAAAGAAAAAATAAATTTTGTGTGAGATAAACAGATAAAACATTCTAAACAGGGCTTCTTAAAAAAGTCAATGTTGTATTAAAAAAGCCCTTTATTCAATCTAGGATTGACTTTTGAAAATTATGAATTTTTAACTCTGTCCTTGCGATGTGTCCGTCTGTCCGTGCGTCCGTTTGTTGCGCTTTGTTTTACTAATTTCCAGCTGGAATTTTGAATTCTTCTACCATTTTAGAGGGCGTTATAGATAGGGCAGAAAAATAGTCGGGTTCTCAAAAGAGACTCAAAAAATATAAATAATAACAGCCATTTATTTTCTTTCCAATATATAGGTCATTCTTAAAATAATGTTATTCAAAATTATTATTTTCTTTCATATTTTTCAAAAGTAATCTATTTTTTACAAAAGAAAATTTTTATTATAACACAATATTAAAAAATTAAATATTCATTTATTTCCTATCTCATTAAGATATAAATATTTGATTAGGTTCTTAGCGACAAAACTATTCGATATATACTCTATTTTATTTATTCCATCATCTTGATTTCCTCTAACATTCAAAAAAGTTTATTATATTTATTTTTTATTTTTAAGTGAAGTCCCGGAGATCAAAAAATTTTTTCCTTCGGCATTTGTGAAAATATAATAGAAAAAATTGCGACTGAAAAAATCAAATGAAATAAAGTAACTATCAATAAACATTTATTAATTGAAGCAAATTTCAATAAAATTGATTGGCAGATTTTGTTGAAATTTCTCGTGTATTTTTATTGAAAATCTTTGTAGCTGTTGTTTTACTGTACTTTGCAGCCCCCCCCCCCTCCTCCTCTGGCTATTTTGTTTTTAGCGGACTGCGAAACATTGTCTCAAAATGTCATTGTTTTTGTTGGAACCTCAAAATTGAATTATCATCTTATTATAGATAAATAGCACAAGGTTAAGTTTCAAAAGGGTTTCATTTTATCTCATGCGCATTTCGGAGTATTTATGATAATTCATTCGACGTATTAATGTCGAAATGAGCATAAGCTAAAATAAAATATTTTTGAAACTTAATCTTGTGTAATTTATTAATCTAAAATTAGAATATGATTTAATTAAATTTAATAATGTCTCAACTAGTACCAACGGTGAATTATACTCAAATTTGATTATTTTCCAGGGCAAAGTAAAAAATACACCTACATTTTTATTAAAAATTTTATATCATTTCTCTTAATAATTAAATAATTTTAAACACCTATCCAAAATTTAAATGCTAGTTCAATTCTTTTTTTAACTTGCATAAATTTCTTTTTCCAAGTGTACAGTATAAAAACAAAAATTTTAAATATAATACAGTATTTTTGAAGCTTCAAATCTCTTGTGAGTTTTTCCAAGTATTACCTTGAAAACGAATTCATTCTCTCTTTCTCTCTCTATGCAGATAAATATCACTGTATTTTATATGAATACTTGTCTGTCTCTCTGTTCATTGTCCTATGGGAGCTCATCATTTGGACATTTAATCTTCGAGAGAAATTCTCCTTTGGGGATTTTCTGAAATTTAAACAATGAAAAACGAGAGTCAACTTTTTAATATTTAATTTGTTAGAAAACATCATTAAAGTTATAATCAGGATGGTGGATAAAAAAAATGCTCTTTGCCACGAAGGTATCTGATCTAATTAATTGACTCCATGTATCATAATTTACATTAAATATTTATATTATTGTTTTTCTCACTTTCAATTTCAGAGGCACGTGTTAGTGTGATAAAGATCTATATACATTGAATAATTTTATTTATCCAATAAACTATCAAGATCTTCATCATAGTGGTAACTATCTAATGGAATAATGATGTTTATTTTTTTTTTAAACACATTATTAATTTGTTGGTTCGTCTTTTCTCTAAAAACAGAGGTTAAAATTTAAAATCAACAAATGGGTGTTAAAAAGTAAAATAAAAACAATCAGCGTTAAAAAATGTGATTCTCTAAACAAAGTTTTAACAGCAACGTTAACATGTTGCTTTTATTTCAAAGCGATCATAACCTTACTTTTTAGGTTAAGCCATTTTTATTTTAATTAAGACGTTAAAATATTAAAGGCCCCTCCTAGACATGACATTAATTTTTAACACTATTTACTAAATGTTAACGCTTTGGCTTTAAAGTTTTTGTTTACAGAATAGCCATTTGAGGCAAGGAAGTGTTAAAATGAATTAATGTTGTTTAAAGATGTTAAAAGTTAAGGTTTTGCTTGGAGAAATAAAAGTTAACGTTTTTGCTTAGAGAATAGACCTGGTTATCTATTATATAATTTTTTTATTAGAACAGCGCAGGTCAATTTTAACATTAATAATTTTTTTTTTTTTTTAATTGCACATTTCAATAGTTCTGGTTTAAAAAAAAAATTAATAGAAATAATAGGTCCTGAAGAAGGAGCCGTTTTGGCTCTGAAACATCGACTTATAGCAGACGAAATTAATCCAAATAAATTGCCGCTATTATTATTATTATTATTATTGAATTTTTCCTTTAATTCTCCTGGCAGGCCTGTGGATAAGTTTGACCCCCACATTAGTGCCTATGGCTTGCAGCTTGAAGCATTTGAGGGAAAGGGTAAATGTTTTCATCCTCTCTTGGGAACGCTACTCTTTTTAATATAATTATAATCTAAACGGGCGAAAAAAAAAATTTATATATAATTATAATTATTTTTTCCATTAATAAATCATTAGAAATGAATTAAATTTAAAAAAATTTTACAATTATATTTTTAATTATTCAAATTTTCCCACCTTTATGACGTCATAGGGAGATGATTTATCGGAGAGAGTAATTTCCATTTATAATGTGCCTATCCAAGTGATGCTTAAAGGCGCCTAGAATGTTCGAGTCATTTCGAATCATTTCGACTTTCTTCGATGCATTCGAGATATCATATTCTCACGCCTACTATGATTGGTGAGAGCTCAGCCAATCAGAGAGAGTCTTTTAAATCAAGGCCTTGGCATCTTCTTCCTTCTTGATCGCAGTTGACCTATTCAATTGCCGAGTGGGCCTCGATAATTGAGTATCAAACTATAGCTTATTGCGCTTCCAAATGACGCTAGGCCTATTTGCAATAAAGTTTTCTTTTATAAAGTGCTTATCAAATAAAGTTTTCCTTTATCCAGTGTTTATCCAAGTTATCATTTATTCAGTGCTTTCCTATCAACATGCAAACGACATACCTTTCATCCGATGGCTTCATTTTGATCAACCACCAACGCCTGCCTCTCCTTTCTTTGGCTTCGGGCGCCATGATAGAGATCCTTTCATTATCAGGTACCTCTTCCAATCTCTCACCTTTTCTTCACCATAATGATCCTTGTTGATTTTTTTTTTTGAATAAAAAAAAAAAAATTTATTTAAATTACAAAATATTTTTTATAAATATATATACTAGCTGCGCAACCCACCTCCTGGTTGCCCTACTCTGTGAGATCCCATATCTGTTTCATTATAAAATTACAAAAGGGGAAAGTGGGAAACCCCCCCCCAACCAAACCCCCCCCCCCCCCCCCCCCCCTATTAACTAGGAACATAATATAATATTTTTCTATTAATGAATTTATCACAACAAAATTATTTCTTCTTCCGTCTTATTGTGAGTCCAATCAATTATTGACATCATTTAAGTTTTATAGAAATGCCTGGACCCCCAATAGATATTATGAATAATAACGGTTATCGTCAAAGTCTTAAATGGCCTAAGTTGCCGAAAAGACTTGTGAGTGTGAGTGTGAATGAGAAAAAAGTGTTTTTTTAACAAAAAAAAAAAAAAAAAAAATGTTTTATAAAACTTTTTCCCGAGTTAAGTCATTAATCCATTCATTCATCTCAATCCGAGAAGCATAAGAAAAATAAAACAAATTTAATTATACAATTTTTACTTTCTCTTACCGTCCGAACCCGCGACGTTTGGTATAGTAGGTCGGCACGCAACCAACTACACCAAGCCCGGGGGCTCTTTTTGGTTAACATTCATATAAATCAATTATTATTAAATGCTTTTTTTAGTTGTCCTTTTAAAAAGTATATCAGTAATATTTTGTGAAAATTGTTTGAAGTACACTTTGATGATGTAATTCAGTTTTTTTTTTTTTTTTTTTTATTAATTTGTAATAATGATAAAAATAGAAAATAATTTTATTGTTTTTTTTTTTTATTTTTTTTTTTTTCTCGATGTGTTTCTGAGAATAATAAATTGTTTGAAATCAAGTTTTATTTAAGAAACGGGAACAATAGCAAAGAATGGAAATATATTCTTATTTTCGCCTCACTCAAAGAGAAGTTGGTAGGCTTAAATCAAAAATTGGATTTTCGCACTTTCGCCACTATGATTCTCACAAGCGAAATATTGGGGCACATTTATTTAGATATATCATTTGGATTTAAATAAATATTCATTAGACTGTTATTATTAGGAGAATTTTTAATTATAGACCACATTTTTGTATAAAATATTTATTAAAAATATATAAATACTGTACAACGTTTCAACTGCTTATTCTGCAGCCGTTATCAAGCACTGTGTACTTGCTCCGACTCAAGTGAACTGTCAGTCAGTTGATAAGGGCTGCAGAATAAGCAGTTGAAACGTTGTACAGTATTTATATATTTTTAATAAATATTTAATACAAAAAATGTTGTCTATAATTAAAAATTCTCCTAATAATAATATTTCAAACCACAAAAGCTTTAATAAACACATTCATTAGACTGCCTGCCGAATTCGCACCCGTGACTTCATTTTATTTGTTTAAGGTCTTTTCCGACAACTGAGGCCATTTAGACCCCAACCCTATTTATTTCAATTGATTGGTATCCAATTATTCAATTAAATTCAAATAAATTTCTCGCCTGCCTCCGTGGCTTTAAGACCTATCACTATTGATATTTGGAAATCTCTCGGCTACCCGAGGGGGAGGAGGAATACATATATTCAAAAATCTATGCATTTATTTATTCATATAGTTATTATACACACCACAATCAGTGGGACTTACTTTCTATTGAGTTAAGAAATCTCTCGCTTTATTTAAATTTCCATTTTTATTTTTTATTTTGGCTATATTTTTTGTTCCTTTTTTTTGCCAAGAACCTCGGCTTTAAAATATTCATTATGCGTTTCAAGCGCTTTTCAAACGGGACCTTGTCATTCTCAGGCATCTCTAAGCAAAATAAGCCTGCCCCCTCCTCCGTCCACTCTCATTAAATGATCCGCTTAAGCCCTTTTCCCCAACAGCCATATTTGTCATCCGTCATGCTATTAATAAACCTTTATAATGATATCATATATTATGAAGATATACACACGACTATAGTGCAAAATGATGAGCTTGTTATCCAAGTAATCAATTACACTCAACCAGCCAAACGGTCTTTGGACGGTCGATATCCTGAATATGAAAGATGCCATCTTTGTCTAACAAAAAATAAGTTAACTTGATTATTTAAGAGAAATTTTTTTCAAGATAGAAACAAATTGGGAAATTTTTCCATGAGAGGAGGAACGATATTTAATTAATATACCCATAGAAGGGGTCCAACAATTCTCCCAAATTAAAATAAAAAATAAATAAATAAAACTATTGGTATAGGCCTATTACAAGTATATACAGCTGATATACAGTATATAGAGCAGCGTTTTCCTAAACTGTGTGGCGCGTCTCCCTGGGAGGGGGGGGGGCGGTCTAGTCTAAGGGGAGGCGCAAATATTAGCCAGAATGAGCAATTTTCTAAATGATTGCTAAAGACTTATAAATAAAATAATAAATAATATAATAACTTGTATTAATACATTTTTTTGCAACAAAAATTTTTGTATTTGTATTATTTTATAAAAAAAGATTTGGAGAGGCGTTATACGATTAAATATTTTTAAGGGGACTTGATACCTTTAAGTTTAGAAACCACTGATTTAGAGAGAGGAAAAATTTTAAACGCTGCAGATACAAATTAATATTCTTTAAAATTTTTTAATTTGAAGGGTGGAGGTAATCCTGGATCATCCAAAACACCACCCCCCACTCAGGAAAAAATTATCAAACTATACAGTTATAAATAAGTCGTAACAAATTTAATTTCTTACATTTGTATGAGAATATTTGATATCAAAAATAATCCCTTTAATTTTCTTCAACTATTCCATTTTAAACATTTATATAAATTTATGAAAGGGAGAGAGTTTTAATCATTTTACTCAAATGTACGCATTTTATCTTCAAAAAACTTTTCTTCATCTAATCCGAGAATAATTACTAAAAATTTACGAATAGTTTAGAAATAAATGCTTTTACACTTTTAATACATTCAATAAACCAGCTCTGCATTAAAATTTGAAACTAACTGTAAGTTTAAAAAATCCTCTTTGGATGAGTTTACAATAAAAAAGATAATTTTATAAATTTTCAAATGTAGAGTAAATAAAGAAATTAGTTTGATGACGTTTCGAATGCAAATTGCTCACATCTTCAGAACCATTGAACAAATGTATTAGAAAAAGGCAATTTTAAAATAAGTAAAATTGCTCAAACAACTCAAATGTATTTAATTTACCTCATTCAAAAATTCTTTAAAATACCAAGTTATTTGAGATACAACTTTAAATACCATGCCCTTAAAAACATTTATCTAATGAAAACAATAATATAAATTTGTATGTAACTCAGGCTCCGACCTTAGCCGCCTATGGAAAAATTCCCGATATTAATTGTCTTTTAATAATAGTCTACTTGTTGGTTTATATGAAAAATTTCTACTTTAATGTGTTTTATTATTATGACTCCTGACATAAATCGATTGGCTTTTCTCCAAGAACTTAGTAGAACAACCCTTATAATTTTAGAGGTAATATCAAAAGGATATTAGATCTTGTACTTTAAGGCTGCCAAAAAATAATAATAATAACCTTCTTCGAAAATTAAACTAAATACTTTTGTAAGCTATATGTATTTAGAAAAGGCTCATGTGACGAATTCAACAGAGCGAAGAAATTTTAGAATCTCATTAAAGAATTTTAATTAAAGGAAATCCTATTGCCCTCTGCACTCTTTTCGGCTTCTGATGGCCCGTTCTTATTTATTCAATTAATTGGTAGCCAATAGAATTTAAATAAATTTTCTTACCAATACCCTTTTAAAAATGCCATTTGTGTATCCAATTTAATAGTGTCAACCTTTTGAAAAAATTTTGCGCCTGTATTATCAGAGAGTGAGGGCGTTAGAGCAGGGATATATAAATAGATGTTTAATGAACAGGAATTCACGCCCTTAATTACTAGGGCCATTAAATTATAAAGCATTTCAGAGTCGAGCAACAATGTGTAATCAACTTTGAATAAAATTGTTGGATAGTACAGAAAAGTAAATAATTTAAAAAAAAAAATTTTATATAATCAAAGTTATGTGTAGTTGATTTACATTCCAAATGGAATAAAAGGGAAAAAATTCCTTTGAAATTTTTAATTTAATCAAATGGTTTTATTAAATTTCATTCAATGACAAAAATAATTGAAATAAAGAGAGGGTTATCACTTTACAAATATGTTATTCATTTTTGATTTGATATGAAAAAACAAAAGCAATAGATAAAATGCATGGAATTTCATAAAAGTTATTATTTAGTTAAATTAATAATGAAAAAAATCATGTTGGAAAACGCACTTTTTAAAAATCTTTTCGGCCATATAGACTTTAAGCTATTATATCAGGTGAGGAGAGGGGGAGAAGCCCCACGAATTTTATTTTTAAAATTTCGGTTTATATTAGATATAGATAATTATTATATTGACTGTGAGTATTAAATATAGATGGGTAGAATGGAGTCATCCAATAAAAAACAAATTTATTCTGTCGATGTTTGGAGCGCCCGTAGTGATCTTCCTCGGGACAGCCTAAGTGTCAAATGTTACAGATGGTAGTGACTAGATAGTCGGTTATCATCATTAAACAATTTTAACAAACATTAACAATGTATTTGGTGAATGAATTAATAATGATCTTAATATACACGGGTTATACTGACTTATAACAGCAAGGTTACTTGTACAACATAGATAGTTTTAGGACATAATCAGCCTAATTCTTTATTTCAAGCTGAAATATGGTTTGGAAACTTAGGCCTAACTCAGAGTTTATGGCACCTGGCGGAAGTCTTTTTTTTTTTATTAAAAACGTCTAGACCGTGCGCACTGATAGAACTCATCTCTAGAGGTCAGGAGTTCGCTTCCAATTCTTCCCATTCTTCGCTTCCCCCCTTTCTACATTGGATTCCACTTAATTTAGAAAAATTGGGACTGAGTCTAAATGGACTCAGATGGAGAAAAAAGATCTTAAATAAATTATCCAGAAATAAAATATGTTCTGTAGAGTACTCTTTATATTTGGAGGATATAATATGATAAATGAGAGCTCTTCTATTTTTTCACTTTGTTCAAACGATTAAAAAAAAAATGAATTTCATTATTTTCTAAAAGTTTTAAAATTAAATTTCGAACAAAAGGAAACTTTTATATAAACTCTTGAGTTTTATTCATTTTATAGAATTATTTTATAAAATAAAAATCTGAAACTATAGCTATTTTAAAAGTAAATAGGTGTTAACAAAACCAAAATAGTAAATTTCCCTCCTCCTATGTATGGGTGATGTTAATATTTAATTCATGGTTTGTACGTCACTGCATGTTTCATCCCTCTCCCTTTCTGTGTATAGTAAGCCCTAGTACCTATAAATACAAGCAGGCAACGCATACAGGGTGTAAAGGCAAGGGTTAAGCCCCTCCTGTTGCGACCAGTTACACCACCAACAGCCAACTAAACTCTCTCTTAGTTCACTTTTCACATTCTCAATTTAATTTCGGGTAAATCATAAATCAATACTAGTAACTAGCAAAAGGGTGGGGAGCGGGGTAGGAAATTCCCTTTACTAAACATTGCATGACCCTTTCAACTCTTACTTTATCTTTATCTATTATTACTTTATATGACCTTCAATTTAACTTTAAATCAAATAATAATCTTATTATTAATATATATAATTCGTAATTACTTTTGAACACAGTATTACTTTTTTTTTATTATTATTTATTTGAACTTTTTTCTCTTAGTATTCGTAAGACGTCCGACCTTTAAAGGGAGTTTTATTTTTACTGGTGTACAATAAATTTCACCATTTGAGAGATAAAGTTTAAAGACCGTGTGAAATCTAAATTTGTTGCTTCACGCTCATCCGGTAAAAGAGCTTTGATATTTCAACTTCCGGTTTTCAAACACTTCCTGATGTCTAAAAAGCAAAATGCGACAGAATTAAAAGATGAAAATAATATTAATAAGCCTAAAAGCTATTTTTTCTGCAATCAAATTACTTCACCCCTTCACTCTAAATACTCGTAAGTTAGAAAAAATTATATATTTATTCAAATATTACATTGCCATCGGGCGTTATTGTAGTGGTTAGCGTGCTGGCCATTTGTACCAAAGGTTACGGGTTCGCATCCCGTCCCAGGCGACAAAATTTATTTCAATTAATTGAATAACAATCAATTGGAATAAATAGGGACGGGGTTTAAATGGCCTCCGATGTTAAAAACACCATAAATAAAAGATGTTAAAAACATCAGTATTCAGATATTTACTTGTTAGAGAGATTTTTAAAATTTTTCCGGCAACTGAGGCCTTTAGACCCCACCTCCTTTTTCTGGTTGGTTATTTAGAAAAATTTTCATCCCTTTTAACTTATTTGAGAGTTTTATCTAAATCTGCGATTTTTTGTTATTATTCGTTTTGTATATTGTTTCTTGTTTTGTATTTAAATGTTTATTTGTTTGAATGTGCCTAGCTGTCGAGGATTTGTACCTCTAAGAGGGTTATTAATAAATGTATTTATTTATTTTTAATTTGAAGAAAATCGAATTTTGATATTTACTCTTTGTTCGTTTGTATTTGTAAGAAAGTAGACCACCCAAATGACTAACTCTTAGGCCCTATTGGATTTAGAACTGTGTAAGCACGGGCAGATGTTAGAAATTAAGAATTGAACATGCATAGTCCGGTGTAAAAACTTGGAACAATTAATCGAACTCAAATGGCAAATTTAATGTAATCATTGGTGTAGTCTCTCAAAAAAAAAAAGAATAAATTCATCCTATTTTTGGAAGTTGTTTGGGAGATATGACTAAATGATGATTGACGCCTAAAAAATTTTTGAAAAATTGTAATTTTGTAATATTTTTTATAAATTCAGAGCTTGGAAGCGACCCCCTAAAAATTGTACCGGGGTGAACTACAGTAAAAATAATACAAAATTTTTTTTTTGACCTTTTAAGCTTCACTCTAATACATAGTGGAATGAGATTTCATGGATTAATCAGAATTTTTGTGTCTTTCGATATCTATGTATAGATTATTCAAATAAATTCCATCGATCAGCCTCGATTTCATTTAGATCGTGAAGAAATATCTCTATTTCTGTTCATAAACCATTGAAGATTATGCTCACTTCTCTATTTCCATTTAAATTTTACAAAAAAAAATCTCTCTTAATTAAATTAGCTGCCACTAAAATAAATTTAATATCATTAAGAGATTAGAATCCTCTAAAATGATTAAGATATCTATCTAATTATTATATAAAACGATATTCGGTAGTTTATTTTTTCTTTTTTTAGACGACGAAAGGATTGGATTTAATTTATTTTAGGTATTTGCATAATTCCAAAGGAGAATATTCAATTCAATATAGAGAGAGAGGGACATATCCCTTCTGTTTTGTATAAACAATCGGTTCTGGGTCTTAATTTTCAATATGGAGGTCACTGATAACACAACCAGCATGCAAATCCTCTTCAAAATAATAGCTACCACAAATTATATATAAAACACGTGCGTCGCGACGCTCTGATTTGTGCATCTACGAGATAAAGAATAAGCTTTTTGAGAATTTTAAATCTCATTAAGCATTTATTTTTAATTAATTCAATAAAAAGAGTATTTAATTTTTAAATGCAAATTTCTCTTTGTATTTCTTTCTGAGGGGTGAATTTAATAAAGTCAATATTAATAAATTGATTCTATACAATTTGGCATGGAAAGTTGAAAAAGATAAATTTAATGGCGTAGTGTAGGGGCAAATTTGCCACCCCTCCCTTTCCTACATAATATGATATTATTATTTTTTTCTCTTTTATCTTTGGTCATCGTCCTTTGTGCATTTGACCAATGTGTATCAAATCAACATGCAATTTATGACAAAAATATAGAATAAATAAAGAATCCCACCGTGATTTAGAAGCTTTGACAAATGTCAATATTGATAGTCTTAAAGCCACGGGGCGTGGGTTTGGAACCCAGACATTATTTAAATTATTTGGATTCCAAATGATATAAATAAATTGCCTGGACCCTAATATATCGAATTTTAAATTTTGAATATCGTTTAAAGCAGGAGTGGCCAACCTAAATGATCATATGGGCCTCTTTGGAATAGAACTTTTTTTTTATTTCATTTAAGGTCTTTTTCGGCATCGAAGGCCATTTAGACTCCCGAATTAAATTGATTGGTTGACCAATTCCAATTTAAATACGTTTTTGACCTTTGATACAAATGGGCAGCACGCTAACCACTACACCCAGGCCCGAGGGCAGAATAGAACTTCTTAGCAGTGCGGTCTGTTCCTCTTCCCCCTCTCCCTTACGATACGCCACTGAATACATTTTGGGCTCGCTACTGGAAAACGTTATTAAAAATATTAAATAGTAGGGTCCGACCGAAACAAGATTTTTCAGCCGAAACCGAAACCGAAACCGAATATTCGGCCTCAACCTTAGCTTCGGCCGAAACCGTAACCGAAACAGAAACTTGTATTTCCTATAAAAAATTTTTTCATTTTACCTTTTTTTTTTTTGAATTTTTTTTTCCCTCCCGTGAAAATCATTTTACCTTTTTTTAGGGAGACTAAATTTTTTTCTCCCTCAAGTGCAAGATTATTTGACTTTTTTTTTTTTTTTTTTTTTGCATGCGAGTCTCCTCCCATTTTTTCAGATTCTGGTTTCGGCCGGCCCAAAAGGTTCGGCCACTTTTTGGCCGAAACCGAAACTGCGGCCGAAACCATGATTTTTTGGCCGAAACTGGCCGAAGCCGAAATCGAATATTCCGGTCGGTTCTTATTAAATAGTTCCAATGTGATTGTTCATTTACTAAAATGAGATTGTTATAGGTCTATGCAAATACAGATAACCTTATAAAAATAATTTTTGTGCCAATGGACGTCTTTGTTAGGGTCAGCAAGACAAAGGAGACGATCATCTGAATAAAAGATTTTGTTTATTTATTTATTACTCGAC
>JAKCPI010005634.1:0-11353 GCA_023213315.1 Euborellia annulipes
ACAGTTTGCAGACTGCACTTAAATCCCAAGAAAGTTTATCTTTCTGTATAATAACAAGGATAAGATTCCACTGAATAGGCGATCCAAACATAATTTATTTCGTTAAATGCTTAAATTGTCCATCCCCATGTAGCTGTATGTTGGTCAATCTTCAGGAGAGTCTATGATAGGATGGGAGATCACAGACGAGATATTAAGAATAAAAAACGTCCACAGCCCTTTGCTCTCATGCCACGATGACAAATCATTCTTTCGATCTAGATAATGCCATAGTCTTGATGCAAGTAGAAAATACTACAAAAAGGCTGTTTGCGGAAAAATGTTTTGTCAAGGCAATGGGAAGCAGGGCGCTAAATTTTCAGACGGACTGCGACGGACTAAGCGGTTTTTATCTCTCTTTCTTGACTAACAATGACGCTCTGTTGAAAATATAGGTGTGTGCATATATATATATATTTTTTATATAATAAAAAAAAAATATGTTTGTTATTTTTTTAAAAAAAAGAGTTTTTATATAAAAGGAAAATTTTGTTTTTTTAACCTTTTTTGACCGGATTATAGGATTTTCTTGTCTATAATAACAACGCAAATATGTTATATAAATATTTATTTCGGCTTCTCACCTCAGGCAATGTCCTAATAATAAGGGTCATTGATATAATCCCATCTCATTGAAAAATATATTTGTAAATTTAAGAAATATCTGATCAAATCAAATTGTTACTTAGACGTATACACACGTATTAAAAACTGGAAGCATACAAAATAGAAATTATTTATATACCAACTAATGTATATAAAAAATATTCCATTATAACAACTCTATATATTAATACTGTGAGATTTTTATATTTTATATAAAATATTTTATTTGTATTTTGTAACTGTCATCTTTATATATTAATGTATGTCTTTCCAGCTCTAATGGGACTGATGATGGCCTTAGTAGAATAAAGCCGAAACGTATCCAGAATTGAGAGTTTTTATTTAATATAGAGGCTCTAAAATTGGCTGCCAACTCCTCTGTCCTGTATCAACTAAGTCTTAGATTCTTGACTGCGAGAATTTTTCACTTTACATTATTTTAGAGAAAATGCCAGGCTCGGGGTAACTAATAAAAAAATCATAGTTAAAGAAATCATAGAAAAAATCAAATAAATTGGAATTTTCTACTCCTCTTAATCCATTTAATTTCCATTTTGCCTTTTGTCTAGTTGTGCCAAGTTTAACGGGCAAAATCCACCCTCCACCCTCCTGATAGCCTCAGTTATTTATTATTTTAATATGACATATTAAAAAAGATAGATTAATTAATTTTATTCTAAGGACTGATAGATTCTAGGCTCTAGGATTTATAATGCGTAACTATTTTACTTTCTCTTATCCTATATATGAAATATATATTGTTTTTTTCTTTTGTTGTTAATCAATTAAATATAATCCAGAAACGGTTTATATTAAATACTTTAAAATATTTCGCTGTAGATCTGGAACCCCTCACGTCATAGTACCTGCTACAGACAGGGTCGGTTCATACAATTTATAAATAATAATATTGTAGGCCTATTATTCAAAATCGTAGGAATTTTTTATATGCCAGACACCTTTTAGGCTTATTTATCAATTAATTTCATGCTCTTTTATTTTAATTGTTTCTTTCTTTTAGCCTGGCTGCTGGATTTCTTGGTCGGCTTTCGTTGGATCCTTCGGTTGATGAGCCAACTTGTGTGTCATGGGGGATGTCCTGTGCCAGAGAATCCCTCATCTCCCTGGAAGCTGTGCCTTCAGGCATCTCTTCCTTGCAACTTTCGGCGGACAGCAAGGCCGATTTCAGAAATTTAAAATAACTTCGAGATAAGAATCATATTTGAGAAATGGAAATGTATTTTATTTTTATAATAAAGTAGTGAGGGTATCCAGGCAGCCAGAAAAACAATAAAGAAAATTAAATTTGTCTTTATTTATTTCATATACTTTTGTCTACGTTTCGGCCGATATTCCGGCCTTCATCAGGACAAATGTTATTTGCCTCGAGCTTATACAGGCCCTTGGCAACTCCTGACAATGTGTTTGAGTGAACATTCGTCGGATGGCATGACTTCTGGTTCAATAGTCATGCCATCCGACGAATGTTCACTCAAACACATTGTCAGGAGTTGCCAAGGGCCTGTATAAGCTCGAGGCAAATAACATTTGTCCTGATGAAGGCCGGAATATCGGCCGAAACGTAGACAAAGTATATGAAATAAATAAAGACAAATTTAATTTTCTTTATTGTTTTTCTGGCTGCCTGGATACCCTCACTACTCAATATATATTCAGCCACTCCTCCTGGAATTAACCATTACTTTTATAATAAATTTTTAAATAAATACAATTTATTATTATTTTTTTTTTAAACCCGTGCTTGTCACACTAGATTTATGGTGTCTTTATGGACCTTATGGACTTTTATTTAGTGTCCGACTATATATTAAAATTCAAGATATAAAATTTATAAACATGGGAAAATATTAATATTTATATTCTGTTATCATGGCAACCATTTCTCCTATCTTTCCAATGAAGTACAAGATGGCTTAAATAAGAATGCCTGGGCCCCAATTTACAAATAACGAGTATCGTTTAAAGTCTTTAATGGCCTAAGTTGTCGAAAATACTGTATGTATGTGAGTGTGAATGGGAAAAAAGTGTGAGTGTTAAAAAAAAAGGTACAAGAGCAAAATCAGAATATACATTTTGCAAAATCAGAATATACATTTTAATCAAAATCGTTAGAGCGAATTTTGAGAAAATCGAAAAAAAAAAAAACTGAAAAAATACATCAGTAAAGTACTAATACTTATTTGCCTAATTTTGATTAAAAGCTTATTTTCACACCTGAGAGCGGTCGGTACCAACTTAAATATAAAATTTCAACCTCCTAACTTAATTCCTTCATGTTTTAAATTGGTTACAGACAGACCATTTTGCGGTTTGGACTCAGGGGACCTCAAAACGTGTATTTCAATCAAAATCTCGAATTTTTGACATGAAACCAATACCTTAACAAAAGTGACTCGATATCAGTACCTAATTAACCAAGAAATTCAAAAAAAATGGACTTGACCGTTATGATTTTTATAAGAAATATTTCGAATTAAAAAATTCAAAACTATATTATGACATTAATTATCTAATAATTGTGATAGACCGCCCTCGCCCTATAGGGAAAATTTGATGCCTGCTTACAATTTCTTAAGATGTAAGGATGGTCAGCTGGGAAGAGGGGAGGGGAGAGTGTTCTAGGCCAGAGGAAGTGGAGAAGATATATTTTGAGGGAGCGGGGGATCGCACAAGTCTCTGTTCCCGTTAACTTGACATAAAATTCTACTCGAAGAGCATCGGAACAGATATTTAGTAGTCTGCTACGCTCCGGTAAGCATTAATCATCTTCAAAATCACCCTCCACACCAAATTACCATTAAAACAAAAAATTTCCCTTTCCATTAAAAAAAAAATTCATTTTTTTAAAAGATATTGGAGTAGAGGGGTGGGGGGAGTTAGGAAGTAACTATAATTGTATTTTTATAATTTCCTTTATTTCAAAAATCTCTTTGACGTTAAAATAATATGATAAACATTATTTTGATGTTAAAAAAATTTTAATTATTTTAATTGTCGTTAAAAAAAAAATTTATGTCATTAACCCGTTATACTTGAATCACAAAAAAAATGTGATATTTATTTGAACTTTGTCTTTTTTTATATAGAAGTCGCTTAGCTTTAAAATGCTCAACTGGTGGAAACTAGTACCTGTGCTGCTTGTCATCGCAATCAGCTTTATTCTCGCTCAACACGATATCCGTAAGTAATTAAATATTTTTATCAAAATAAAGATGATGAATTCCACTTTAAAATCAGGCCAGAGTAAAAAAGAGCCATTCAAATTGATATTTAATTTCCTTTATTTTGTTCCAACTTTTTTTCCCCCTTAATAATTTATATTAATAACAAACTTTCTTTCGAAATCACTTTCACTTAGGAATTTGGAGAAAATATCATTCATTTTAATTAACACAAAATTTGTTTGAAAAAATAATTTTCCTTTATCTTTTAATAATTGAATTAAAAGGAGCTTAATCAGTATTTGATTTATTATTATAAAAATATCAAATCGAAAAGGTGGTGTCTGGGAGAAGTTGATAAAAAATGTGGGAAATTGACTCATCGATTATTAAATGGGAATATAGTCTAATGACACATAACATACAAAAATCCGGTGTGACTGATCGCACCAGATTTTTTTATGCCGAGATATATTTAATTTCCCATAGGATCTTAGTTCCAAACTTGACTATTTGTGTTTTCAATTGTATTTTAAATGTTGACTGCTTGAAATTAAATAAATAGAAAATTTCATAAGAATTGGAAAAAAAAAAATTTTTAAATGTGTAAAAAATTCCAAAGGGGAGGTGCCCCCTTGTGAATCGAAATTAACATGAATATCCCCATAAGGATTTAACTTTCGCTCTATGGAAGGAAGAGCTGAAAAATGAATTGGAAAAATCTGTAATACTACATGAGTAAAGTATACTTCAAAGAATTTTCACGAAACATTTTACTGATATACTTTTTAAAGAGGATTGAACAAATAGTTGATTTATGAATTTTAATCAAAATCGTTAGAAACAATTTTAAGAAAATCGAAAAAATCTGAGAAAGTACTTCAAGAAAAGTACTAGTACTTTTTGGCCGATTTTGTTCAAAAGCTTATTTTCACGCTTCATTGGGGTGCCTAACTTAAATATAAAATTTCAACCTTGTAGCTCATTTCCTTCAAGCTTAAAAATGCCCACATCGACACGCAGAGAAATTTGCGGGATCTACTTTTTTTTGGACTCGGGGGACCTCAAAGCGTGTAGTATATCCATCAAAATCTCGACATCTCAACGCAGCCTCTATCTCAGGATTTCTGATGATGATATTTATATAATTTAAAGCCGAAAGGTTTCACATAAAGCCTCACATTGTTTTGGAATTGAATTGACTTCTATTGTCCAATTGGCCCCTTTCAGTCTGGAATCTCTCTGTCAAAAATGTTACATTTTTTTCGAGATATTCAATTGAAGAATAACATGTGTGGAAGTTCCAGTGACCTAATTTTAATTTGCAAAAAGCAATTTAGTAATTTCTAGAATGAATCATCACTGTTTGAATGATTTATGGCTTCTCGTTTATTGACACCATTGTGCATACTGTATTAAGGGTCAATTGTTTAAAATAAATATTCAATTGTCTGAATGTTTACTAAACGCAAGCCATCCCAGGTTTTCTCACCCCCCCCCCCCCTTCCTGATTAATAATTAAAAGATAATTCTTACTTAGGGATTAAACTAGAAGGTGGGAGAAGAGGACAATAATCTTAATGATTTTTTTAAAATTTGTAAGTATTTCGACACTTTTGTCATTTTCAGAAGTGCGCACCCCAGATGCAGCGAAACGAGTTTTTCTAGGCAAAAAAACAACAAATATTCGCCCTTAAATTTAACAAAATTCGGGAATTACTTCCCCCTAGAATTTCTCGTATTCTCTACAAATGCGTGATTAACTTAATTAAATTGTACTTTACCTAATGATTCTAGAAAAACTTAGTAGGTAAAGTATACCTTCCGGTCGAAGGCTTTAATTTGAAAATTTACTCTAAAAGATAATACAGTTCTACAATTTTAGTGTAAGAAATATTTATCAAATTTTATCGATCTATCTCTTGCGTTTTTAAGTAATCGGGACCATTCATATAAAATTTCAAAAATTGTTTTTTTTTCGACACAATTGCCGAGAATCGAAATCCCTAGGTCGAATTTTTGACGATTACAAAACTCCCTCTACTTCGTATACGAGAAAGTAAAAAGACAAAAATTGCCACCCCCCCCCCGCCCAAAAATGGTTCTCTGGATCCACTTCTAATGCTTATCATTATATCTTTTTCATTATAATTTTTTACAAATATTCGTAGTAAGATCAAATTGAAGTATATTTGTATGTTCATTGAAGCCATTATTCATTATGAATTAATGATAAATCTGAAAAAATAAATATTACTTTAAAAATATAAATGTTTTGGACAATAAAGTTAGAAAATATAATGAAACCATTGTTATTTGAGGGAAAAAAAAAACAAATTTAAAAATATATAATGTTTAAATATTAAATAACTATTGTAATTTTTAAAAATTACCAAAATTTTTTCAAAAAGACGCTTTTCAAAACCGTCTATATAAATAAAAAGGTATACACTTCTGTTCAGTTTATTCTTATTTGCTTCACCCTTTCTTTTTTTTTTTTTTTTTTTTTTTTTTTAAGGTCCTTCTCGGCATCTAAGGCCATTTAGACCCCATCCCTATTTATTTCAAATGATTTGTAGTCAAATCAAATGAAATAAATTTTTCTCGCTTGGGATGGGAAGCGAACCCCGGGACTCCGGTGCGAGAAGCTAATGTCTTCTCACTGAGCCACGGCTCCCGGGCCACCCTTTCTTTAATTAGCGAAGAAAATTCTCTCTCAATTTTATATTAATTTTAATATAAACTTATATAGAAGTAGTAATTAAATTTTCATAGGGCATAGCCTAACTACTGGACGTGGAGGCAGTTTCTCGCGGTGATTGGCATCTTTCGCCCTTGGATCAGGCTCAGGTCAAGAAACACGTCACGCACCTGATCTACGTTCCAACATGTATGCTGTCGGTAATGTCCATTTAAGTGATCTGGGTTCATAATATTCTATTCATTGATCCGTCTAGTGATGACGCACGAAATCCAGATAATTCTCCCATTTATTTTCAAATGTAAAATTTATAATCAATTTTTTATGTCTTCTATAGAATAGAATGAAAAGGGCATTTGGCAAACTTCCACAAAAGATTTATTATTGTGACGCAAAAGTGAGCCGATTCATATTCAAATTCATTAAATGAATATTTAAAAGAGAGATGGACATTTGTCTGAGGGGAAATAACAAATTTTTATTATACTATATAAATTTAAAAAAAATATATATGCCAAAGGTTTAGATAGACATGAAAGCTTTAGGTGATTGATTTGAGTAGTCAAAATTTCAATACGTCGATTACGATAATTGGTAAAAAATATAAATTGATTAAAATTTAGTAACGCGTATAAGAGTAAATGAAGTCTGTGTCATTTACACACTTGGGCATACCATTATTAATAAAATCAATGCTTCTAGGGCAATAGGTCTTTCAAAGTCTCAATAAGAAATTTTTATTAATTACTGCACGACTTAACAACACAGGCCTGGATCAACTAGGACGCTAATCCAGGCGGTCACCCCCACCCCTGCTCCTAAAATGAGTCTTTTTTGTTAATTTCTACATACCAGCCCCCTGATTTAAATCAAACATACCCAAAGCCACCAAACTCTATTTATCTAAGTCATATAAAGTTGGTCATATATCCTGTATGGGGCTGTAGCTTTGAGATTGTCACCCCCCCTAAAATCTTCTCCAGGATTCGTTTCTGCACACAGGTTATATATACATTAAATAGATATGAAAAATTTCTCAAAGAATTGGTAAATAAATAAAGTTTGGTCGAAATGAGAGAGTTAGAAATGTCCTAAACAAATTGCATTTTACTTTATCTTACTTCTATATATGTTAATATATAGAGAGAGGAAAATATTCATTCATGTCAAAAATTTAATGTTGAGATTTTGATGAATATAGACGTTTTGAGGATACATGAATCCAAAAAAGAGGTTTTCGCAACATGGTCTGTCTGTGAACAAAATATCTCAAGAACGAAAAGAGCTAGGAGTTTGAAATTTTATATTTAAGTTAGGTACAGTGAGGGACAATATTAAGCCCCACCCATGCGTTTTCTTCTTGTGATTATTCCATTGTTTTTAAAAAATATTATTAAGTTTTCTAATGGAAACTTTCATGGTTCAAACCTAGAAAATTTCCAATAAAGATTTTCATTTTCTCTTATAAAAACAATGAAATAATCACAAGAGGAAACGCATGGATAGGACTTAATATTGTCCCTCACTGTACCCTTCTGGGAAGTAACACGAAGCTTTTGAACAAAATCGGCCAAAGAGTAGGCCTACTAGTACTTTACTGATGTACTTTTTCAGTTTTTTTTTTTTTTTTTTTTTTCAAAATTCGCTCTAACGATTTTGATTAAAATTCAAAAATCAATTATTTTTTAGATGCTCTTTAAAATGTATATTCTCATTTTTCTCTCAAAATTGTTTGAAGACACACTTTACTCTTGTACCTCATAGGAAAGATAGGAGAAATGGTTGCTATGGTAACAAAATATATTTTCCCAACTTTATAAATTTTACATCTTGAATTCAAATGTACCATACTATCGGACACAAAAAATCTGGTGTGACAAGCAGAGAACACAACTTTCAATTACCAAAGGTAAGAGAAAGTTGTATGTTGTGGACCAATCACACCAGATTTTTAATCGTTGATTGTTTGGGCTGAATGTTGTGATTGATAAATAGGAGAAAAGACCTGTTTGTTTATCCAACATACACACTATTTATTTGCATTTCGGGTTGCAAAACGCCACCCATCACCAGTGCAGAAAATAGTTTTGGTGGTGGATGTCGACTATATTTTTGCCTCTGATCATATAAATGTTTGCCATTTTCATATTCGTGATCTCTTGCTGGCGATTTGCCTATTTAAAATCACTAATATGAAAATGGCAAACATCTATATGATCAGAGGCAAAAATATAGAGGACATCCACCACCAAAGCTATTTTCTGCACTGATGATGGGTGGCGTTTGCCCGAAATATTTCCAAACAAATAGTATGTATTATGGATAATCTGTTTTTTTTCTCTTTTTTAACAATTTTTATGATTAAATGACAACTAAATACGTGTTCAGCCCATGACTAAAAGAAGAAAGGAAATGAACAATTGAACAATCATTGAAGGTATATGAATTAAGGACCGAAGGAATAGTAGGGGCAAAATATTGAGGGTTTACCATTTTGAGTGATGAAGCTCTACTCGCAACAAAATTCTATCTTATGTTGATCCCGAGCTCATGTGGGGTCGTCGTCCATGAATCAGCAGACAAACTCAAAGATTTTAATTTCATTCATTGGCGCTCTACAGAACCCTAAAAGAACAAAAAATAAATACGGAGGAATGAAAATGGAAATGATTTATTATTATTATATTATTATTATTTATTTATTAATTATACCAGAGCACCTGAGGCGTGAACCTTTAGGGAATAGTGTAAATAATTTTTTTTTTTCCCCAAAAAGACCAATGTCCCATGCCTAATTTGATAAGTTATTTGTTTAAAATTGGAAAACCAATATAAAATAGATTTACTAATGACAATATGTACAACTTTTTGTTAAAAAATCTAACAATGGAATTTAATGTTCTTGAATATTTTCTGATAATTCAGTAATAGCAGTTTTATTTTTTTTTTTTTTTGCCTCCAAATAGTGATGTAATCAATTCATTTCATATCAAATTCTGATATAATCTGATATAAACTTGTATATATTTTTTTTGAAACTGATTAAGGCCTAAAAACCTAAGATGGCCAATGGTCACATGCAACAAAGAGGGAAATGGAATTCGGAGTGAAGAAATAAGAAGATGCTTGGTTTAGATTAGATTTGAATGATTTGAGATTGTAGGTTTTGGGAAAAATATTGACAGGAAGATTAGGGATGGTCAAGGGAACAAGAGAGGATTGGCGGATTCGTTTTATTAGTCACAAGTTTTACTTCATAGGAAGATGGACGTATAGATATATTCTCTAAGAATGAGTTAAGTTTATCGAGTTTGTTTAATACTTTAAAGACTCTGGAGGTTTATTTAGATATTTTATATTACCAATATACAATACAAACAATGAACAAATGAGCTGATCAAGCAGCCAGGAAATTAGCCTCGAAATAAAATTCTCAGTGTTACAGACAATTTTACCTTTAATTGAATGCCATCTTCATTTATAGAGCTGCAAGCATTGTATATTTTTTTAATAAAATACAAAAAAAAAAATTATTATAGCATGAACACAAATGCTAAGGCAGTTTGTGTGTATTAATATACTTAAATCCAAAAAAATCTTAGCCTCTAATAATCTGAGTAATATTAAAAAACATCCATGGAGCTTTGCTCAAATTTCTTAGAAAATAAGCAGTTTTGACATTGATAATCTCAAAATTATTTTTACAGGTAAATAACTAAACCTAATTTGCAGGAAAATGTTTTATAAAGATTTAAGAGTATTTATGTATATTAATACAGACAAAAAGACAACTCAATGAGCTCTAATGGGTTAATAGTACATGTAAAAATTTTCAGGGGGCTCAATTTTGTCCAATTATAAGCACAAACACATCTCGCAAATTTGATATCTTACATATTGACTGGCAAATGAACAGTCTGTTTGAGCGTTGATTGAAAAAATTCTATCTTTTTCAAACAAAGCACTATCTAGTTAATTTTAATTATATCTAACATGAACAGGTCTATAAATTGACTGAAGTTGGAATTAATAAATTAAAGCCGAAACTCTCTACACTATTGGGAGTTTCATTTCATAGATGTTAATTTCTTGACTGCCAGCTCTTTCCTACTTTATTTCGCATTATATTGTATTACGGTACTTACTTTACGTCCATTCCCATCCCCAGCCAGATCGATCGTTACTGATTCCTTCCATCCATCTCAATCGGACGTCCTAGAAGACTTAGTTGAATTTCATCTTCGGTAGGCGTTAGGTATCCACAGCTGTTGATCCATATATGACACCGATGTACTGGAGTCACAGGCTTTTCATTATCCCAACGATGTTGGCCCCTCAGCATAGATCCTCGTACAGGTACTCTCTTTCGATTTCTCCATTCTTTCGTACCGGTATTCCATAGAGAGCTGTAGATATTCCTCAAAATATCAGTTCAAGATTTCTATATAAAAGTTTCAGATTTTAAGAAATTTTAACGACCCCTTCCATTATCATAAGCGTCAAATCATCAATTTCCCAAAAGGAAAAAACGTCTAAAAACTAAAATAGATAGGAAAGCATGCATCTTTCATGGCTTTATGATCTACGTATCATAGACAGTCTGATTTACATTTGGCAATTGAAAAAAAGAAGTATTTTATTAATTTGAAGAGAAAATGAAAATAAAAAATGAATAAACTCGCCATTATACTAAACAAAAGCTAAGATATTTAAGAACAATTCGTCATCCCAATCGGTCATTTAATTTAATCTTTATAAATTATGAAATTAAATATTTGAAAGGGATTTTTATAATGCGTAGAGAATAATCTAAAGAGTTAGAAAA
>JAKCPI010005635.1:0-55449 GCA_023213315.1 Euborellia annulipes
GTATATATTAATTGGAACCCCCCCCCCCGCCCTAACGAGGGGATGCCCCCTCCCTAAAAAGATGTCTGGCTAGGCCCATGAACTATCTTTTGGCCAATGAGAACTCGTTTCGTTCCCCCTCCACTCCTCTCTCTCCCCCTCCCTTCAATTACCTTGGAGGGAGAGAATCCCTTTTTAAAAGGCTCATGCGAGTCCCACAAGTGATCACATTCCGTTTAGCTCTTATGAAATAAACGTTTCTGGGTCTAATAGATCTTTTTAGATAGGCATATCTTCTGTTCAACGAGATTCTTGAACTCAACAGCTTTCCTTCCAAATATCACGTGAGTAGATACAATATTTTCTTTATTTCTCCTAATCTCTCTACATTTTCTATCAATATTTCTTGAATTTTCTTTTAATTTAAATTTCAGAAATTTCTTTTTAACCAACTAACGAGATTTCAAATTTCTTTAAATGCAAATGAAATTTTATCATTAATTTGCAAATTTTATTTGAATTTATGTTTTCTACAATATAAAGTTGGATATTGTAGAATTTTGAGAATATTTCTTAGCTAGTTCTGTTCGTGGATCTTTCCATATGCAATTAGGTTTGGGAATTAAAAATGATTTGATTTTTAATTTTAACTAAATGTGCATTTGTAAATACATTGCTTCGGCCATAGCATTCATCAGAGCTAAATAATTATAATTAAGGAAGAAATTCGATGACTAAGGAGCAGGAAGGTGTAGGCAACGAGTATAGAATAAAAATTTTTATTTGAATCTCGTCAACAATTTGGGAACGTATCATACCCATCCTCAGGATGATAAATTGTTAATATTACATTTAAATTTTTTATTTAATTAGAATCTCGTTTGATATTCTATACCAAAATTGATATTCTTGACCTAAATGAACTAAAATGCCCGTACCGATAATTTTACTGCCTGTGTGTAAAAATAATTATTAATATGAAAGTAATCCTTTATTTATTAATAATTTGCAAATGTAAAAAATTTACTCTTTCAATCTTGGCTATTGCTGCTTGCTGTTTCGGGCCCACTTGCAAACACATTCAGCCCTCTTGTACAAGCAATTCTTATCTAAGGGCATTTGTAAATTTATGCTATATTTTTGTATCTATGTATTATATTAACAATCTATCGTCCTGAGGATGGGAATGATGCGTTCTCGAAAAACGTCGACGTAACTAAAATAAATTTTTTTTATTCCATACTGGCTGCCTACACCTTCCTGTTTCATTGTCATCAAATTTCTTCGTTAATTATATTTTGTATAGTACAACCCCTCTTAACCGGCCTGATCGGGACCGAGCCCTGGCAGGATACCCGATTATACGTTTTTTTTTTTCCTTTTGTAAACTCTAATAATTTTTTACTCATCGGCCCCCAACTTATTTATTGCCCCCCTGAAAAATCAAATCGCCCACTTGGGGCGTGATCGCCTCCGGGCTGGGAAGAACTGCTCTAATTTAAGAAACATTTAATATGAAATATCCTATATATTTCAAAGTAAATTTAATACAAATACAAATGATTTTAATAAATTTAAATAAAATATGTTTCGTTGGATGTTAATTAAACATTTTGTTTTTATTAGAATGGTCAATAAAATAGACAGAAAAAAACTGAAATCGAAAGATTATTTTAAAATTTTAGAAAGTTGGTGTTAATTGAAAAATTTCGACATTTTTGTCTTTGTTTTATTTAAATTCGAATTATTTATTAAAATGATATGGATTTGTGTTAAATTTACTTAGAAATATATAAGATGTTTCATATTAAAATAGAGTATCATAAAGAGAACTTTAATATTATATTAGCTCTATGTCCGAAACGATGTAGATGAGCACATGTTAAAATAAAATATCAAAATAGAATCCACGGACAGATCTACGTAGGAAATATTTTCTAATTATTATTTTATATTAAAAGGATTGAATATAACGTTGCGTCTATCTATTTAAAATAAAACAGCGTAGCATTTGGCCTTTTCTTTTATTAAACATAAAGATAACTCAGTTATTCTCTCAGATCTAATTGAATTTGTTTTTAATTTCAGAAATTCATCAATAAAATGGATTGCGAATATCAAAATAAAGAAGTCGTCTCTGAAGAAGAAATTAAAATCGAAGAAAAAGGTGTCGATCAAAAAGGGGTAGAGTTAGTAAGCGAAGAGATCCCAATGGAAGAAGATGGAAGTGAAGAAGAGAGAATTAATTTGTGCATTGGACCAAATTCCAAATACATTAAGGTCATTTGTAAAGATAATAAAGAAATGCTAGTCAAAAGAGAGTATATTCTTCAATCGAAGACATTAGAGCGAATGTTGAATGGACCTTTTCAAATAAAAGAAAATGAAGTTGTTGTATTTCCATTATCTTGGAATTATGACGTGGTCAAAGTTTATTTTGATTATGTTTACATTCAAATTGCTTATAAAAACACAGAAGGTCCCATCCCACGTGTCCAATATGATCCGGAATTGTTACGTGAATTAGTGCTTTTTGCAGCTTTTATCAATGATTAAATAAGACTTTTAAATACATGATGAACATTTATTCTTATGCACATTTATGTTTTATTTTTATTTTCTATTCTATTTATTTAATCTCTATAAAAATGTACTTATCAAATAAAAAATAAATTTTCTATATTTAATAAAATTACCTGGTTATAATTCCCCCTTATCTTTTTAACTAAAAGGAGTTACGTATTTATCCTCTATTTATATAATGACCATCATAAGGTTTATTCTAAGAAGAACCCTCTAAACCCTCGACCTTTAACCTCACTTGCTTCGATTGCCTCAAAGCAAAATAAGGAAAATACATTTTTCTTTGATATCGATGTTTCGGCCGATGGTTCAAGCCTTCATCAGAACAGAACAGGTGATTAGCTTGCCTCACTCTTAAACCTGAATTTGGCAAGGGCCGAGCCCCTCAGGCTCTTTAATTTCTCGAGGCAAATAAAACACTTGTCCTGACGAAGTCCGAAACGTCGAGCAAAAAAAAGCTAGCTTGATCTTTTCTATATTACTAATTTAATTATAATTACTTTGACCCAGGGGCGTAGCTTGCCCTGATGTACAGCGAGAGTTAATATTAAGACCCACTAATGCCTTTTCTACTTGTGATTATTATTATTAATACTAAAAAAAAGAAATATCTTTTATTAATCAGGTTAGTTTTAGATACTTAATTCGAAACTGAAACAGAAAAAGAGCAGTCAGGTGAAAAATCTTTTATAATTTATTGCCGACGTTTGTCGCAATTATCTTCAGAACAATTTTTGTTGCGATTTCTTTTTTACTAGATTGTTATTGTTGAGGATAGGTAAGCTAGTTTTTTGGCAATGAGAAAAATAACTTTTTAGAGTGTATTCTCTGAATATATCGAAGTCGGTTCACTCTTGTGCCACATACAGGTTAAAACTTCGGAGCGAAACTTTAGATTAGCAGGTCTTTGGATAACAACCAGAGACAATGAGTCTCAGAAATTTTCACTTGTATGTGACATTATAGTGAGCAGTTGACGAATAAGGGCTAATAAATTGAATATTTTGAGAAAACACTCCAAAAAGGTTTTTTTTCTCATTACAAAAAAACAAGAATAAGTACCTATTAATAAATTTAAAATAAAAGATAAATCCTCATTTTATTTCGCACTTTTTTCATCAAGAGAATAATAACCTGATCAGATACAATCTTTCACAGGGAAAATTTAGAGAATTTTAGAACGAAAGCAATAAAGAATGATTACCCCAAAAATTTAATTAACAAATTAATAAATAAAGCTATTTCAGACCTCATCAGCCCTAAAAGCAATTCACAAGAAAACAACAACAATACAATACGCAAGAGGTATTTTACAATAAGCTATAAGCTATAACATCCCGTCATTAAATCAGAAATTTAAAAGGGTTTTAAGAGATAATAATGTAGTTCTGATTGAAAAACCAACAAAAGTCATCAGTAGTATATATAATAACAAAGATCCAATTTCAAAATTTGATCAATCACACTTGATTTATGAAGTAGAATGCAAGACTTGCAAATTGAAGGGATCTCCCTGTAAATATATAGGAGAGACGAAGAGAAGAATTTACGAACAAGAGTTATCGGTAAGGAAGAAGGAATTAAAAACAGCCCTATCGATTCATTCGTTAGAGAATAGACATGAATTTGATTTTCAAAACGCGAAGATTTTATGTTATGAAAAGAATTTGGAGAAAAGAAAAATAAAAGAGTCCTGTTATATTGTGTACAACACCAATAAATGTGTCAATTTCAGGGGTGATAGTTGCATTTCAACGATTATATTTTTCGATATATACTAGAAATAATAAATGGAAAATCTAGCCTAATGTTTGTTCTTTTTAACAATTTTTAGCTTGCTCTATGGAATTGTCTCCCGAGGCCAAATTATCTTATCGATACGATGTTAAATTTAAAATATTTTCAATATTTTATCTATTTGGTCTAAACACTTTTTAAAAAGAGAAAAATTCTTTCCTTCTTTCAAATAAATAGAACAAAGAAAATCCTTCTGGCTCAAAGTACAAAAGAAAAAGTATGAAAAACAAGAAACAAAAAAAGGCTTATCTTTAAAAAAAAATTATCTACAAATAAATAAACATTTAATGGCCTAGCTGGGGAAAATGTCAATTTAGAAAAAAGTATAGACCAGTGGTTTCCAAACTTTATGTTACCATGCCTCCTTTAAAAATATTTAATCGTATGACGCCTCCCCCCCCCCCCCATTTTATAAAATAATACAAACAAAAAACTTATATTGCTAAAAAATTTATTAATTCAAACTATTTTATTATTTATTTATTTTTTTAATATTAGCAGTCATTTAGAAAATAGCTTGCTGTAGTTAATATTCGCGCCTCTTTAGGAATGCACCACACCCAGTTTGGAAAAAGCAGGTATAGACAGACCAAAGGTCGAAAATTCGATAGCAAAAATTAAATTGATTTTGAGTATTTTTGCTTTGGATGCTTTGATTTCCTCTCTAATAACACTGCTCGACAAAAATTTTTTTCCTTCACAAGAATACAAAGTTGAAATTCTAGAAGTATTTTTCATTTTCTCAAAATTCGCTCAAACTATTTTGATTAAAATTCAAAAATCAATTATTTTTTAGATGCTCTTTAAAATGTATATTCTCATCTTCCCATTGAAATCTTCTGAATATCACTTTACTCTTGTACTCCATAGAAAAGATAGAAATGGTTGCCATGGTAACAAAATATAAATATTTCCCCTACTTATAAATTTTAACTCTTGAATTCTAATATATCGGTGGACACCTAAATATATGTCGACACAAAAAAGCTGGTGTGACAAGCACAGAACACAACTTTCGATAAGTAAGTGGGTCACACCAGATTTTTTTCCATAATCGACCACTTCAAAACTTGACGTTTCCTTAAAAGAAACACCGATATTACAAAAAACATATGATCAAGTGTTTTTCTAATTAATTCATTTCTAGAAACTTTTTTTATTATCAACTGGAATACTTCAATATCAAGACATTAGCCATAGTGATGTATCGCCAACTTCCAAATAATAAAAATAAAATGTATAAAATAATTATTCTAATAATTTATATGCTTTGGAATTTACTAAATATTGAAATTTAATTGATATTTTATTATTAATCATAAGAGAAAAAATCTAAATAATCAAAAACTTCCAACTTGCCCATGGGCGTAGCCAGCGGGAGAAGGGGGGGCCCTTGCCCCCCCCCCCTGGCTTGTCCTAAAAATTAAAAAAAAAACAATCATATATATATTTTTCGAATTGGGAATTTGTTTAACGACCCAATCCACTACATTAATTTAATTTTTTTTATTTAAATAAATAATTAATAATCTATGTATATATTAATTGGAACCCCCCCTCGCCCTAACGAGGGGTTGGCCCCTCTCTAACAAGATGTCTGGCTACGCCCATGAACTATCTTTTGACCAATGAGAACTCGTATCGTTCCCCCTCCACTCCTCCTCCTCCTCCTCCACCCTTCAAGTACCTTGGAGGGAGAGAATCCCTTAAAAGGCTCATGCGAGTCCCACAAGTGATCACATTCCGTTTAGCTCTTATGAAATAAACGTTTCAGGATCTAATAGATCTTTTAGATAGGCATATCTTCTGTTCAACGAGATTCTTGAACTCAACAGCTTTCCTTCCAAATATCACGTGAGTAGATACAATATTTTCTTTATTTCTCCTAATCTCTCTACATTTTCTATCAATATTTCTTGAATTTTCTTTTTAATTTAAATTTTAGAAATTTCTTTTCAACCATTTAACGAGATTTCAAAATTCTTTAAATGCAAATGAAATTTTTTTTTAATTTGCAAATTTTATTTGAAATTATGTTTTCTACAATATAAAGTTGAATAAAATATTCTTTTTTTTATTGTAGAATTTTTAGAATATTTCTTAGCTAGTTCTGTTCGTGGATCCTTCCATATGCAATTAGGTCGGGAATTAAAAATGTTTTGATTTTTAATTTTAACGAGATGTGCATTTGTAAATACATTGCTTCGGCCATAGATAGCATTCATCAGAGCTAAATAACGAAGAAATCCGACTGAGGAGCAGGAAGGTGTAGGCAATGAGTATAGAATAAAAATTTTTATTTAAATCTCGTCAACAATTTGGGAACGTATTATTCCCATCCTCAGGATGATAAATTGTTAATATTACATTTAAATTTTTTATTTAATTAGAATCTCGTTTGATATTCTATACCAAAATTGATATTCTTGAACTAAATGAACTAAAATGTCCGTACCGATAATTTTACTGCCTGTTTGTAAAAATAATTATTAATATGAATGTAATCCTATATTTATTAATACTTTGCAAATGTAAAAAATTTACTCTTTCAATCTTGGCCATTGCTGATGTTTCGGGCCCACTTGCAAACACATTCAGCCCTCTTGTACAAGCAATTATTATCTAAGGGCATTGGCAAATTTATGCTATATTTTTGTATCTATGTATTATATTAACAATCTATTGTCCTGAGGATGGGAATGATGCGTTCTTGAAACGTCGACGTAATTAAAATAAATTTTTTTATTCCATACTGGCTGCCTACACCTTCCTGTTTCATATGTCATCAAATTTCTTCGTTAATTATATTTTGTATAGTACAACCCCTCTTAACCGGCCTGGTCGGGACCGAGCCCTGGCAGGATACCCGATTATGTTTTTTTTTTCTTTTGTAAATTCTAATAATTTTTTACTCATCGGCCCCCCACTTATTTATTGCCCCCCTGAAAAATCAAATCGCCCACTTGGGGCGCGATCGCCTCCGGGCTGGGAAGAACTGCTCTAATTTAAGAAACATTTAATATGAAATATCCTATATATTTTTAAGTAAATTTAATACAAATACAAATGATTTTAATAAATTTAAATAAAATATGTTTCGTTGGATGTTAATTAAACATTTTGTTTTTATAAGAATGGTCAATAAAATAGACAGAAAAAAACTGAAATCGAAAGTTTATTTTAAAATTTTAGAAAGTTGGTGTTAATTGAAAAATTTCGACATTTTTGTCTTTGTTTTATTTAAATTCGAATTATTTATTAAAATGATATGGATTTGTGTTAAATTTACTTAGAAATATATAAGATGTTTCATATTAAAATAGAGTATCATAAAGAGAACTTTAATATTATATTAGCTCTATGTCCGAAACGATGTAGATGAGCACATGTTAAAATAAAATATCAAAATAGAATCCACGGACAGATCTACGTAGGAAATATTTTCTAATTATTATTTTATATTAAAAGGATTGAATATAACGTTGCGTCTATCTATTTAAAATAAAACAGCGTAGCATTTGGCCTTTTCTTTTATTAAACATAAAGATAACTCAGTTATTCTCTCAGATCTAATTGAATTTGTTTTTAATTTCAGAAATTCATCAATAAAATGGATTGCGAATCATCAAAATAAAGAAGTCGTCTCTGAAGAAGAAATTAAAATCGAAGAAAAAGGTGTCGATCAAAAAGGGGTAGAGTTAGTAAGCGAAGAGATCCCAATGGAAGAAGATGGAAGTGAAGAAGAGAGAATTAATTTGTGCATTGGACCAAATTCCAAATACATTAAGGTCATTTGTAAAGATGGGAAAACAATGCTAGTCAAAAGAGAGTATATTCTTCAATCGAAGACATTAGAGCGAATGTTGAATGGACCTTTTCAAATAAAAGAAGATGAAGTTGTTGTATTTCCATTATCTTGGAATTATGACGTGGTCAAAGTTTATTTTGATTATGTTTACATTCAAATTGCTTATAAAAACACAGAAGGTCCCATCCCACGTGTCCAATATGATCCGGAATTGTTACGTGAATTAGTGCTTTTTGCAGCTTTTATCAATGATTAAATAAGACTTTTAAATACATGATGAACATTTATTCTAATGCACATTTATGTTTTATTTTTATTTTCTATTCTATTTATTTAATCTCTATAAAAATGTACTTATTAAATAAAAAATAAATTTTCTATATTTAATAAAATTACCTGGTTATAATTCCCCGTATCTTTTTAACTAAAAGGAGTTACGTATTTATCCTCTATTTATATAATGACCATCAAAAGGTTTATTCTAAGAAGAACCCTCTAAAAGGATCTAAACCCTCGACCTTTAACCTCACTTGCTTCGATTGCCTCAAGGCAGTCAAAGCAAAATAATTCTTTGATATGAATGTTTCAAGCCTTCATCAGAACAGGTGATCTTGCCTCACTCTTAAACCTGAATTTGGCAAGGGCCAAGCCCCTCAGGCTCTTTAATTTCTCGAGGCAAATAAAACACTTGTCCTGACGAAGTCCGAAACGTCGAGCAAAAAAAAGCTACCTTGATCTTTTCTATATTAATAATTTAATTATAATTACTTTGACCCAGGGGCGTAGCTTGCCCTGATGTACAGTGAGAGTTAATATTAAGTCCCACCAATGCCTTTTCTACTTGTGATTATTATTATTAATACTAAAAAAAAGAAATATCTTTTATTAATCAGGTTGGTTTTAGATACTTAATTCGAAACTGAAACAGAAAAAGAGCAGTCAGGTGAAAAATCTTTTATATTAAGATAATAAGAGGACTTTACTATTATAGCTCTATGTCCGAAACGATGTAGATGAGCACATGTTAAAATAAAATATCAAAATAGAATCCACGAACAGATCTACGTAGGAAATATTTTCTAATTATTTTATTTATTAAAAGGATTGAATATAACGTTGCGTCTATCTATTTAAAATAAAACAGCGTAGCATTTGGCCTTTTCTTTTATTAAACATAAAGATAACTCAGTTATTCTCTCAGATCTAATTGAATTTGTTTTTAATTTCAGAAATTCATCAATAAAATGGATTGCGAATATCAAAATAAAGAAGTCGTCTCTGAAGAAGAAATTAAAATCGAAGAAAAAGGTGTCGAGGTAGATAGCGAACAAAAAGGGGTAGAGGTAGTAAGCGAAGAGATCCCAATGGAAGAAGATGGAAGTGAAGAAGAGAAAATTAATTTGTGCATTGGACCAAATTCCAAATACATTAAGGTCGTTTGTAATGATGGGAAAACAATGCTAGTCAAAAGAGAGTATATTCTTCAATCGAAGACATTAGAGCGAATGTTGAATGGACCTTTTCAAAGAAAAGAAGATGAAGTTGTTGTATTTCCATTATCTTGGAATTATGACGTGGTCAAAGTTTATTTTGATTATGTTTACATTCAAATTGCTTATAAAAACACAGAAGGTCCCATCCCACGTGTCCAATATGATCCGGAATTGTTACGTGAATTAGTGCTTTTTGCAGCTTTTATCAATGATTAAATAAGACTTTTAAATACATGATGAACATTTATTCTAATGCACATTTATGTTTTATTTTTATTTTCTATTCTATTGATTTAATCTCTATAAAAATGTACTTATCAAATAAAAAATAAATTTTCTATATTTAATAAAAATACCTGGTTATAATTCCCCCTTATCTTTTTAACTAAAAGGAGTTACGTATTTATCCTCTATTTATATAATGACCATCAAAAGGTTTATTCGAAGAAGAACCCTCTAAAAGGATCTAAACCAGTGGTTCCCAACCTGGGGGCGATCGCCCACAAGTGGGCGATTTGGGATATCAGGGGGGCGATTGGGGGGCGATGAGTATTCAAAGGGAGAAAAATTATTAGAGTTAACTAAAATTTAAAAGAATTAATCAAAGAGAAAAATCTCCTATTTACAGGATGGTCAGGAAAGAAGAGGAAAAAATATTGACATAAAAATAAAATAGTCTGAAGATAATTCCAATCTAGAATTGGAAACGTCCCAATCTAGAATTGATTAATAATTTTTGTCAATTTTGTTTTCATTAAATAAAGATTGACCAAAAAAAGATCCATTATTGTTATTTTCTTCATAAAAATAAAATTATTATTAGATTTTTAAAAGGTTACGCCAGGAAAGAAATCAGACAAAAATATAATCAATCTTTATCTAATTTTACCAACTACCGATTTTCCTGAGGAAGGATGCGATTTGCGTCCGAAACGTCGGCAATCGAAATTAAAAATTAGATAAAGATTAATTAAATTTTTGTCTGATTTCTTTCCTGCCTTCCATCCTACTCCGTTTTGAAAATTTCAACGTTTCAGTCACTATTTCTACAGGTGTTGTATTTTTTCACTTTGAAAAGAAAACTTTATCTGATTAACTTGAGTGATTCACTTTGAAATAAAATACTTTTTTGTTAAAAATTTTAAATCATGCAATGAAAATGAAAAGAGGGGGGGGGCGATGGGGTGAGACAACCTCCAGAAAGGGGCGATGGGCCAAAAAAGGTTGGGAACCACTGATCTAAACCCTCGACCTTTAACCTCACTTGCTTTGATTGCCTCAAGGCAGTCAAAGCAAAATAATTCTTTGATATCGATGTTCAAGCCTTCATCAGAACAGGTGATTAGCTTGCCTCACTCTTAAACCAGAATTTAGCAAGGGCCGAGCCCCTCAGGACCTTTAATTTCTCGAGGCAAATAAAACACTTGTCCTGACGAAGTCCGAAACGTCGAGCAAAAAAAGCTACCTCGATCTTTTCTATATTACTAATTTAATTATAATTACTTTGACCCAGGGGCGTAGCTTGCCCTGATGTACAGCGAGAGTTAATATTAAGTCCCACCAATGCCTTTTCTACTTGTGATTATTATTATTAATACTAAAAAAAAGAAATATCTTTTATTAATCAGGTTAGTTTTAGATACTTAATTCGAAACTGAAACAGAAAAAGAGCAGTCAGGTGAAAAATCTTTTATAATTTATTGCCGACGTTTTTCGCAATTATCTTCAGAACAATTTTTGTTGCGATTTCTTTTTTACTAGATTGTTATTGTTGAGGATAGGTAAGCTAGTTTTTTGGCAATGAGAAAAATAACTTTTTAGAGTGTATTCTCTGAATATATCGAAGTCGGTTCACTCTTGTGCCACATACAGGTTAAAACTTCGGAGCGAAACTTTAGATTAGCAGGTCTTTGGATAACAACCAGAGACAATGAGTCTCAGAAATTTTCACTTGTATGTGACATTATAGTGAGCAGTTGACGAATAAGAGCTAATAAATTGAATATTTTGAGAAAACACTCCAAAAAGGTTTTTTTTCTCATTACAAAAAAACAAGAATAAGTACCTATTAATAAATTTAAAATAAAAGATAAATCCTCAATTTATTTCGCACTTTTTTCATCAAGAGAATAATAACCTGATCAGATACAATCTTTCACAGGGAAAATTTAGAGAATTTTAGAACGAAAGCAATAAAGAATGATTACCCCAAAAATTTAATTAACAAATTAATAAATAAAGCTATTTCAGACCTCATCAGCCCTAAAAGCAATTCACAAGAAAACAACAACAATACAATACGCAAGAGGTATTTTACAATAAGCTATAAGCTATAACATCCCGTCATTAAATCAGAAATTTAAAAGGGTTTTAAGAGATAATAATGTAGTTCTGATTGAAAAACCAACAAAAGTCATCAGTAGTATATATAATAACAAAGATCCAATTTCAAAATTTGATCAATCACACTTGATTTATGAAGTAGAATGCAAGACTTGCAAATTGAAGGGATCTCCCTGTAAATATATAGGAGAGACGAAGAGAAGAATTTACGAACAAGAGTTATCGGTAAGGAAGAAGGAATTAAAAACAGCCCTATCGATTCATTCGTTAGAGAATAGACATGAATTTGATTTTCAAAACGCGAAGATTTTATGTTATGAAAAGAATTTGGAGAAAAGAAAAATAAAAGAGTCCTGTTATATTGTGTACAACACCAATAAATGTGTCAATTTCAGGGGTGATAGTTGCATTTCAACGATTATATTTTTCGATATATACTAGAAATAATAAATGGAAAATCTAGCCTAATGTTTGTTCTTTTTAACAATTTTTAGCTTGCTCTATGGAATTGTCTCCCGAGGCCAAATTATCTTATCGATACGATGTTAAATTTAAAATATTTTCAATATTTTATCTATTTGGTCTAAACACTTTTTAAAAAGAGAAAAATTCTTTCCTTCTTTCAAATAAATAGAACAAAGAAAATCCTTCTGGCTCAAAGTACAAAAGAAAAAGTATGAAAAACAAGAAACAAAAAAAGGCTTATCTTTAAAAAAAATTATCTACAAATAAATAAACATTTAATGGCCTAGCTGGGGAAAATGTCAATTTAGAAAAAAGTATAGACCGGTGGTTTCCAAACTTTATGTTACCATGCCTCCTTTAAAAATATTTAATCGTATGACGCCTCCCCCCCCCCCATTTTATAAAATAATACAAACAAAAAACTTATATTGCTAAAAAATTTATTAATTCAAACTACACTCCCCCGCAAAAAAGTGGCGCACTTTGTTTCTTCTTTAAGAAGAGCTGTTCTAATCTAGTCTAATGATACTGTAATTTATTAAACATTTAATATGAATAAACTTATACATTTCTAAATAACTTTAGCAGAAATTCAAAACATTTTACTCAAATTATACAATTTAAATAAAATAAAGAAAAATATGTGTATTTTCAATATTTGAGACAAATCAACTTAATCTCGATATGTTTTGTTGGATATTAATTAAAAATTTTGTTTTTATAAGAATTTCCAATAAATAGAACAGAGAAAAACTGAAAAGGAAAGATTATTTTAAAATATTAAAAATTTGGCGTTAATAAAAAAAATTCAACATTTTTGTCTTTGTTTTGATTAAATTATAAATATTTATTAAAATGATATGGATTTGTGTTAAATTTACTTAGAAATGTATAAGATACTTCATATTAAATGTTTAATAAATTTCAGTATCATTAAGGTAGAGTAAAATAGGTCTTTTTAAGAAGAAACAAAGTGCGCCACTTTTTTTGCGGGGCAGTGTATTTTATTATTTATTTATTTTTTTAATATTAGCAGTCATTTAGAAAATAGCTTGCTGTAGTTAATATTCGCGCCTCTTTAGGAATGCACCACACCCAGTTTGGAAAAAGCAGGTATAGACAGACCAAAGGTCGAAAATTCGATAGCAAAAATTAAATTGATTTTGAGTATTTTTGCTTTGGATGCTTTGATTTCCTCTCTAATAACACTGCTCGACAAAAATTTTTTTCCTTCACAAGAATACAAAGTTGAAATTCTAGAAGTATTTTTCATTTTCTCAAAATTCGCTCAAACTATTTTGATTAAAATTCAAAAATCAATTATTTTTTAGATGCTCTTTAAAATGTATATTCTCATCTTCCCATTGAAATCTTCTGAATATCACTTTACTCTTGTACTCCATAGAAAAGATAGAAATGGTTGCCATGGTAACAAAATATAAATATTTCCCCTACTTATAAATTTTAACTCTTGAATTCCGCCCCCGGGTTTGGCGTAGTAGGTAGCGCGCCTCCCTCCTATACCAAACGTCGCGGGTTCGGACCCAGGCAGTCCGATGATTTTATTTAAGCCATTTGGATACCAGATGGCTTAAATAGAAATGCCTGACCCCACAATAGATATATTCTCTACAACGGTTATCGTCAAAGTCTTAAATGGCCTAAGTTGCCGAAAAGACTGTGTGAATGTGTGTGTGAGTGTGAATGAGAAAAAAGTGTGAATGTTTTTAAAAAAAAAAAAAAAAAAAAAAAAACTTAAATTCTAATATATCGGTGGAAACCAAAATATGTGTCGACACAAAAAATCTGATGTGACAAGCACAGAACACAATTTCGATTTTTCTAATTAATTCATTTCTAGAATCTTTTTACTTTCTCGTACCTCTATATATATGTTAATATATAGAGAGAGAAAGTATTGGTTTCATGTCAAAAATTCGATGTCGAGATTTTGATGGATCTTCACGTTTTGAGGTCCCCTGAATCCAAAAAAGTGGTTTTCGCGACATGGTCTGTCTGTCTGTGTGTCTGTCTGTCTGTCTGTGTGTGTGTCTGTGAACAAAATATCTCAAGAACAAAAAGAGCTAGGAAGTTGAAATTTTATATTTAAGTTAGGCACCCCCATGGGACGTGACACGAAGCTTTTGAACAAAATCAGCCAAAGAGTACTAGTACTTTACTGATGCACTTTTTCAGTTTTTTTCGATTTTCTCTAAATTTGCTCCACCGATTTTTTTTAAAATTCAAAAATCAATTATTTTTTAGATTCTCAATAAAATGTATATTCTCATTTTGTGATTGAAATCTTCTGAAGACCACTTTACTCTTGTACTCCATAGAAAAGATAGGAATTTCTCCTATGGTTGCTATGGTAACAAAATATAAATATTTTGCCATACTTATAAATTTTACATCTTGAAAATCGAATGTACCGTACTGTCGGAAACTAAATACATGTCGACACAAAAAATCTGGTGAGACAAGCACAGTACACAACTTTCGATTACCGAAGGTAAGAGAAAGTTGTGTGCTGTGCGCCAGTCACACCAGATTTTTTTATTATCAACTGGAATACTTCAATATCAAGACATTAGCCATAGTTGTATTGCCAACTTCCAAATAATAAAAATAAAATGCATAAAATAATTATTCTAATAATTTATATGCTTTGGAATTTACTTAATATTTAAATTTAATTGATATTTTATTATTAATCAAAAGAGAAAAAATCAAAATAATCAAAAACTTCCAACTTGCCCATGGGCGTAGCCAGCGGGAGAAGGGGGGGCCCTTGCCCCCCCCCCCCTGGCTTGTCCTAAAAATTAAAAAAGACAAACAAATATATATTTTTCCCATTGGGAATTTTTTTTTAACGCCCCAATCCACTACATTAATTTAATTTTTTTTTTATTTTAATAAATAATTAATAATCTATGTATATATTAATTGGAACCCCCCTGGCCCTAACGAGGGGTTGGCCCCTCTCTAACAAGATGTCTGGCTACGCCCATGAACAATCTTTTGGCCAATGAGAACTCGATTCGTTCCCCCTCCACTCCTCCTCCTCCTCCACCACCCTTCAAGTACCTTGGAGGGAGAGAATCCCTTAAAAGGCTCATGCGAGTCCCACAAGTGATCACATTCCGTTTAGCTCTTATGAAATAAACGTTTCTGGGTCTAATAGATCTTTTAGATAGGCATATCTTCTGTTCAACGAGATTCTTGAACTCAACAGCTTTCCTTCCAAATATCACGTGAGTAGATACAATATTTTCTTTATTTCTCCTAATCTCTCTATATTTTCTATCGATATTTCTTGAATTTTCTTTTTATTTTAAATTTCAGAAATTTCTTTTCAACCATTTAACGAGATTTCAAAATTCTTTAAATGCAAATGAAATTTTATTTTTAATTTGGAAATTTTATTTGAAATTATGTTTTCTAAAATATAAAGTTGAATAAAATATACTTTTTTTTATTGTAGAATTATTTGAATATTTCTTAGTTAGTTCTGTTCGTGGATCCTTCCATATGCAATTATGTCGGGAATTAAAAATGTTTTGATTTTTAATTTTAACGAGATGTGCATTTGTAAATACATTGCTTCGGCCATAGATAGCATTCATCAGAGCTAAATAACGAAGAAATCCGACTGAGGAGCAGGAAGGTGTAGGCAATGAGTATAGAATAAAAATTTTTATTTAAATCTCGTCAACAATTTGGGAACGTATTATTCCCATCCTCAGGATGATAAATTGTTAATATTACATTTAAATTTTTTATTTAATTAGAATCTCGTTTGATATTCTATACCAAAATTGATATTCTTGAACTAAATGAACTAAAATGTCCGTACCGATAATTTTACTGCCTGTTTGTAAAAATAATTATTAATATGAATGTAATCCTATATTTATTAATACTTTGCAAATGTAAAAAATTTACTCTTTCAATCTTGGCTATTGCTGCTTGCTGTTTCGGGCCCACTTGCAAACACATTCAGCCCTCTTGTACAAGCAATTATTATCTAAGGGCATTGGCAAATTTATGCTATATTTTTGTATCTATGTATTATATTAACAATCTATCGTCCTGAGGATGGGAATGATGCGTTCTTGAAACGTCGACGTAATTAAAATAAATTTTTTTATTCCATACTGGCTGCCTACACCTTCCTGTTTCATTGTCATCAAATTTCTTCGTTAATTATATTTTGTATAGTACAACCCCTCTTAACCGGCCTGGTCGGGACCGAGCCCTGGCAGGATACCCGATTATACGTTTTTTTTTTTCCTTTTGTAAACTCTAATAATTTTTTACTCATCGGCCCCCAACTTATTTATTGCCCCCCTGAAAAATCAAATCGCCCACTTGGGGCCTGATCGCCTCCGGGCTGGGAAGAACTGCTCTAATTTAAGAAACATTTAATATGAAATATCCTATATATTTCAAAGTAAATTTAATACAAATACAAATGATTTTAATAAATTTAAATAAAATATGTTTCGTTGGATGTTAATTAAACATTTTGTTTTTATAAGAATGGTCAATAAAATAGACAGAAAAAAACTGAAATCGAAAGTTTATTTTAAAATTTTAGAAAGTTGGTGTTAATTGAAAAATTTCGACATTTTTGTCTTTGTTTTATTTAAATTCGAATTATTTATTAAAATGATATGGATTTGTGTTAAATTTACTTAGAAATATATAAGATGTTTCATATTAAAATAGAGTATCATAAAGAGAACTTTAATATTATATTAGCTCTATGTCCGAAACGATGTAGATGAGCACATGTTAAAATAAAATATCAAAATAGAATCCACGGACAGATCTACGTAGGAAATATTTTCTAATTATTTTATTTATTAAAAGGATTGAATATAACGTTGCGTCTATCTATTTAAAATAAAACAGCGTAGCATTTGGCCTTTTCTTTTATTAAACATAAAGATAACTCAGTTATTCTCTCAGATCTAATTGAATTTGTTTTTAATTTCAGAAATTCATCAATAAAATGGATTGCGATCAGCAAAATAAAGAAGTCGTCTCTGAAGAAGAAATTAAAATCGAAGAAAAAGGTGTCGATCAAAAAGGGGTAGAGTTAGTAAGCGAAGAGATCCCAATGGAAGAAGATGGAAGTGAAGAAGAGAAAATTAATTTGTGCATTGGACCAAATTCCAAATACATTAAGGTCGTTTGTAATGATGGGAAAACAATGCTAGTCAAAAGAGAGTATATTCTTCAATCGAAGACATTAGAGCGAATGTTGAATGGACCTTTTCAAAGAAAAGAAGATGAAGTTGTTGTATTTCCATTACCTTGGAATTATGACGTGGTCAAAGTTTATTTTGATTATGTCTACATTCAAATTGCTTATAAAAACACAGAAGGTCCCATCCCACGTGTCCAATATGATCCGGAATTGTTACGTGAATTAGTGCTTTTTGCAGCTTTTATCAATGATTAAATAAGACTTTTAAATACATGATGAACATTTATTCTAATGCACATTTATGTTTTATTTTCTGTTTTCTATTCTATTTTTTATCTCTAAAATGTTTTAAATAAAAATAAATTTTCTATATTTAATAAAATTACCTGGTTATAATTCCCCATATCTTTTTAACTAAAAGGAGTTACGTATTTATCCTCTATTTATATAATGACCATCAAAAGGTTTATTCTAAGAAGAACCCTCTAAACCCTCGACCTTTAACCTCACTTGCTTCCATTGCCTCAAAGCAAAATAAGGAAAAACATTTTTCTTTGATATCGATGTTTCGGCCGATTGTTCAAGCCTTCATCAGAATAGGTGATTAGCTTGCCTCACTCTTAAACCTGAATTTGGCAAGGGCCGAGCCCCTCAGGCTCTTTAATTTCTCGAGGCAAATAAAACACTTGTCCTGACGAAGTCCGAAATGTCAAGCAAAAAAGCAAAAAAAAAATGTTTTTCTTAATTTTGTTTTAGCTGCCTTGATCTCCTCTCTATTAATAATTTAATTATAATTACTTTGACCAAGGGGCGTAGCTTGCCCTGATGTACAGTGAGAGTTAATATTAAGACCCACCATTATCATGGGCGTAGCCAGGGGGAGGCAGGGGGGGAGACATTGCTCCCCCTGGCTTGTTCTAAAATAAAAAAAAAAAAAAAACAATTATATATTTTTCCCATTGGAAATTTTTTTTAACCCCTCAATCCATTACATTAGTTTAATTTTTTTTTTATTTAAATAAATAATTAATAATTTATGTATATTAATTGCAAACCCCCCCCCCTCTCTGCCTAACGAGGGGTTGGCCTCCCCCCTTACAAGATGTCTGGCTACGCCCATCGTGATTATTATTAATACTAAAAAAAAGAAATATCTTTTATTAATCAGGTTGGTTTTAGATACTTAATTCGAAACTGAAACAGAAAAAGAGCAGTCAGGTGAAAAATCTTTTATAATTTATTGCCGACGTTTGTCGCAATTATCTTCAGAACAATTTTTGTTGCGATTTCTTTTTTACTAGATTGTTATTGTTGAGGATAGGTAAGCTAGTTTTTTGGCAATGAGAAAAATAACTTTTTAGAGTGTATTCTCTGAATATATCGAAGTCGGTTCACTCTTGTGCCACATACAGGTTAAAACTTCGGAGCGAAACTTTAGATTAGCAGGTCTTTGGATAACAACCAGAGACAATGAGGCTCAGAAATTTTCACTTGTATGTGACATTATAGTGAGCAGTAGACGAATAGTAAAAAATAAAAAACTTTGTTCCACCCCAGTGTCTATTTGTATCTAAATATGGGAAATTCTGCGAGTGGCCGGGGGGGCCTTTCATGTTTATTTTTCTTTTTAAGAAATATTAATTAATTTTATATATAAAATTCCATCTATAAATAAAGAGATTATCTCCTTTTTATATTAGATGGCCTTGTCCGGCTGACGGGCATTAGAAATCAAACGAGTGTATCCCATATCTATCTTTGGTAGTTTTCTTTTTATTCCAAAATATCTGATAACGAAAAAAAAAAAAAATATTTATTATAGACAAAACAATTTAAAAAAAATCCAAACGCAAACAAAATTATAATAAATGGAAAGGATATGCTAAATATTCGAAAATGTCTTTGAATTTCCTTTAAAATCATTTTTTTGAACTCCTCGAAAAAGTCCCGCTTGCTAAAATTGGGGTATGATTTTTCAACAAGATTGCGCACCTCCTAAACTAAACATAACCCTAATTTCTTTTTCGAGAAGTTCAAATAAATGATTTTAAAGGAAATTTAAATACATTTTCGAATATTTAGCATAATTTGTTCATTTATTATAATTTTGTTTGCGTTTGGATTTTTAAAAAAATTGTTTTGTCTATAATAAATATTTTTTTTTTCGTTATCAGATATTTTGGAATAAAAAGAAAACTACCAAAGATAGATACAGATAACCTTATGTCATTAGAAAGAGAATTAAATTTCACGTCCCTTGGCATCAAAAAAAGTAGCATGTTCCATTTGAAAAAATAAAGTTATCCATGTTTGAAATTTTCCAAATTGGCATGGCCATATCTCCCAACATAAGAATAATTCCGGGTTACCCATCTGGCCTATAATAGTACATTTCATGGTTAGTAACCTCACAAAAGAACAGTCCCCTAAGTCTTATGGTTCGCGCGATATTCAATTTTTTTCAGACAGCAGTTTTTTCACAAAAACCCGATTTGCGGCTAAACTGTTTGATTTGCAATACATTGCATGACATAAAGTCATACTAAAATTGGCCGTAGAATCCAAATATGCAATAATATATAGGGCGTTCCATTTAAAAAAACATAACTTTGATATGGGTCACCCTGTATAAAAAGTGCAATTGGAACTAAAATATTTTTAATTTGTAGCCCTAAAGGCCCCACATTATATACGATCAACAAACTTTAAAAATGTCCGTTAATAAGCCCACAATCTTCCGTCCACGCACTTCTTTTCTTCTCTTTTAAAAAAACATTCACACTTTTTTCTCATTCACACTCACATTCACACACACATTCATACAGTCTTTTCGGCAACTTAGGCCATATAAGACTTTGACGATAACCGTTGTAGAGAATATATCTATTGTGGGTTGAGGCATTTCTATTTAAGCCATCTGGTATCCAAATGGCTTAAATAAAATCATCGGACTGCCTGGGTCCGAACCCGCGACGTTTGGTATAGGAGGTAGGCGCGCTACTTACTACGCCAAACCCGGGGGCGTCCACGCACTTTTGGCCCATTTTTTTTAATAAAAAATAAGAAATTTTTTTTTTTTCCTTATTATAAATTGCAAAAAGAAAAGAGTTTTGTTTAACTGAACGATTTCCAATTAATAGGAGGGTAACTTCAAATGAGAAAATGCATCTATAGTTTTTTCTTTATATATTTATTCAATTTGCACAGCTGACGTTTCGGTTCCTTGTTTGAACCATCTTCAGGAACCGAAACGTCAGCTGTGCAAATTGAATATAAATATATAAAGAAAAACTACTACACTACATTCACTTTCCCCGCCACGTCAAGAATCAAGAAACAAGCTACAGCCTTTATTAACAACGCTACATCAAGACTCAAGCCACAAGGTACAGCCTTCCTTAAGAGCTCTCGCAACCAACAGTCCTTTTCAGGGCTAACTTACATTAGCAAAAGTTGAGCACTCCATTCACTTTCCCCATCTACACTTTTTCACTTTGTATATAATTCACATCCCTTTTTCTTGTTATTTTTTATCTTTAATAAATTTATTATTTACTCTAATATTTCTTTCTTTTGATTTGAGCAGTTAATGTCATTCATTTCCTAACATTTTTAAACCCAACCTACACAGTTAGATTGAATCACCTTGTTTGAGATCCTATGAAATTAAATAATAAAACTTCAGCAGGGGCAGATAGAAGGGGGGGGGGGCGATCGCCCCCCCCCCCCCGAGAAGAAATTCAAAGTTATAAAAACTAGTAATCTAAAGAAATTATGATTTCCGCACTTTAATTTCAATTGAATTTGTTACCAATCAATTTAAATAAATAGGAAAGGGGTCTAAATGGCCATAGATGCCGACAAAGTCCTTAAATAAAAAAAAATTAAAAAAAAAAAACTGCACCCCCCGACAAAATTGCATTAATCCGCCACTGAACTTCAGTATTTTCTCTTATTGTTACGAGTCAGGGGCGGATATGGGCAGAGGATGGGAATGAGCTCATATTTAAAGATTTCCACCCCCTTCATAAACAAAATATTTTAATATATAGTCTATATATTGACTAAACCAAAATATAAATATTTGAAACAGCTCAAGCCAGAATTTAAAATTAGGAAGTGGAATATCCAGTTGTTGATAAAAATAATTTTTTTAGGAGTATAATTTACACATTTTTAGACCTGATTAATGCATCAGTTGTCAGAGTAAATGAGATGCTTTCAATCAATCCACCAACAACGGGAATATTCTATATATTGTAACTTCCTAAATTTAACATCTGACTCGTAATGAATGAATAAAATAAAAATAAAAATAGTGATCAACTTTTTGTTTTGAGCAATCGAAGCAAGTGCGGTTAAGGGTCGAGGATTTAGGTCCTTTTAGAGGCTTCTTACAATAAACTTTTTGAACGGCATTATACAAATAAAGGATAAATACGTAACTCTTTTTAATTGACTTTACTAATGTACTTTTACAGCTTTTTTAGATTTTCTCAAAATTGGCTCCAACTATTTTGATTAAAATTCAAAAAACAATTATTTTTTTAAATGCTCTTTAAAATGTATATTCTTATTTTGGCATTGAAATCTTCTGAAGACCACTTTACTCTTCTACTTCATAGGAGATGGTTGCCATGGTAACAAAATATAAATATTTCTTACATCTTGAATTCTATTCTATTTCGACGGAACCTAAATACGTCGACACGAAAAATCTGGTGTGACAAGCACAAAACACAATTTTCGATTACAGAAGGTAAGAGAAAGATGTGTGCTGTGCGACAGTCACACAAAATTTTTTAAATGTTTTATAAAAAAATTTTTTTTAATAAATAATTTAATTGTAATGGGAGGGCTTTCTTGTAATTCCAGAAATTGCCCTCACTGAGGAAGACTGGCAGCATTAGCGGTCGAAACCGTTGGTCAGGGAGAAAATAAAATAAAATTTGTATTTTTTATATTTCGTTTTTTTTAATGGACTGAACAGGTCTGTTCATCTTTCCCTATACATCTACAGTCCTGAGTGAGTGCATCTCAAATTCATATTTAAACCTCAGTATCTTCAATGAGGGTTTTGAGTGTTAAAGTAGAGTTACTTTCTGAGCGGCAAATAAAACGAGGAATTGAAGCTTCTGAGGTTAAAACTAGAATTTGTTGTTTTTTGACTCGGGTTAAATGAATAATATAAAATAACAACCAGGTAATTTTATTTAATATAAAATTTATATTTTATTTGATAAGTACATTTTTATAGAGATATCTAATAAATACAAAATAAAAATAACACATAAATGTGCAGGAGAATAAAATGTTCATCATGTCTTTAAAAGTCTTAATTATTCTTTGGTGAAAACTGCAAAAAGCATTAATTCACGTAACAATTCCGGATCATATTGGAGACGTGGGATGGGACCTTCTGTGTTTTTATAAGCATTTTGAATGCGAGCATAATCAAAATAAACTTTGACCACGTCATAACTCCACGATAATGGAAATACAACAACTTCATCTTCTTTTCTTTGAAAAGGTCCATTCAACAGTCGCTCTAATGTCTTCGATTGAAGAATATACTCTCTTTTGACTATCATTGCTCTATTATCTTTACAAACGACCTTAATGTATGTGGAATTTGGTCCAATGCACAAGTTAATTTTCTCTTCATCACTTCCATCTTCTTCCACTTGGATGACTTCGCTTACTAACTCTACCCCTTTCTGTTCGTTATCTACCTCGACACCTTTTTCTTCGATTTTAATTTCTTCTTCAGAGACGACGTTTTTATTTTGCTGATAGCAATCCATTTTATTGATGAATTTCTGAAATTAAAAACAAATTCAATTAGATCTGAGAGAATAACTGAGTTATCTTTATGTTTAATAAAAGAAAAGGCCAAAAGCTACGCTGTTTTAAATTTAATTAGAAAATATTTCCTAGCTAGATCTGTTCGTGGATTCTGTTTTGATATTTAATTTTAACGAGATGTGCTCATCTACATCGTTTCGGACATAGACTTCATTAGAACTATAATAGTAAACTCCTCTTATTCGGGCTCGGATAAACCGGTCTATCCCAATATTACAATCGATCCAAAAATTCTTTCCCGATGCTGGCCCTTGAAGTTGGCCAAAAATCGATTTTTTTCTAAAATCTTTGATATTTTCTATTATAATATCGTAATGAAAAATCAAATGAAATTTTCCATAATACCACTAGAAAGCCCTCATAACATAATAAAAAAGCGTCTGGGCTGGGGGGGGGGGAGAGGCGCTCTGTATTTTTTTTATTATGTTATGTAGAAAGACATAATTGAGGTTAACCGAATCAAAAATTAAAAAAATAATAAGCAAGGTTGATTTTTCATTACGCTACTATAATAGAAAATATCAAAAATTTTAGCAATAAATCGATTTTTGACCAACTTCAAGGGCTTTGAGCTTCGGGAAAGAATTTTCGGATCGATTGTGAAAACTTTGCACATCTTATTTTTTTTTTTTGTAAAAGGAAACTTTTGAGCAGCAGAAAAATAGGAAATTTAAAACTCGGTGTATCCGAAAAAAAATCGAACACTTTGTTTTTCCTTAAGAAGACCTATTCTAATCCATCTTGATGATACTGCAATATATTAAAAATTTAATATGAAATAATATACATTTCTAAGTAAATTTAACACAAATCCATTTTATTTTAATAAATAATTACAATTTAAATTAAACAAAGACAAAAATATCGAAATATTTTTATTAACGCAAATTTTCTAAAATATTAAAAATAATCTTTCGATTTTAGTTTTTTTCTGTCTATATTCTTGGAAATTCTTTTAAAAACAAAATTTTTATCAACTAAACATATCGAGATTATGTTGATTTGTCCCTCAAATTGAAAATCGACATATTTTTCTTTAATTTTATTTAAATTGTATTAAATTGATTAAAATGATATGAATTTGTGTTAAAGTTACTTAGAAATGTATAAGATATTTCACATTAAATGTTTCTTAAATTAGAGTATCATTAAGATAGATTAGAAGAGTCTTCTTTAAGGAGAAACAAAATGTTATGTTTTTTTTATGCCCATGTCGCGAAAAGCACTTTTTTGGATTGAGGAGACCTCAAAACGTGTAGCCTATATCCATTAAAATCTCGACATGAATCCCATACGAGATACTGGTATAAGGAAAAAATATAAATAGTAAATTAGAAACAGGAACGGGAGCCTTCTCAGGAACAGCAGCCAGGATAAATAATAAAAATCTATATTTCGTTGCCGACGTTTCGGGAAAAAAGGGAAAAAAAAAAATTACTTATAAATTAATTATTAATGTAATATAAAAAAAAAAAAAATCCATCCTTTGTTAAATTAAAAATAAGTATTTAAATCGAGAGAATTAAAGAGTTCGTCAACCTAACCGATACTAAAAATAAGGAATAAATTATATTTGAATATTAGATAATTAAAAAAAATTCATCATTTGCTATTTGAATGTCATGCCTGTAAAAACGCTTTGCAATAGTTTTTCTTTACTGTACATACTAACGAATACATGTATAAACATGGAATTTATTCTTAAGTACCGATCAACTTGTACGAAATTTTGACAATTTTGCTTGTGAATAAAAACTTAATATTTCATGAAATATCACTCACTGTATTCATGTATATAAAATAATTAATTACTAATAAAAAAATTGTTACCATAGGCCCTGAGGTAGGGTGCGACTTGCACCGAAAAATTTTTATTATTTATCCTGGCTGCTGTTCCTGAGAAGGCTCCCGTTCCTGTTTCTAATTTGAATATCTACAGCCATTCAACTCAAGAAATTTTATAAATAGTAATATTAAAAATTTTTCATCCTGAGGATGGGAATGATGCGTTTCCAAAATGTTGACGAGATTTAAATAAAAATTTTTATTCTATAGTTGCTGCCTACACCTTCCCACTCATTCATCGAATTTCTTTGTTAATTATAATTAAGTAGCTCTAATGAAGGCTATGTCCGAAGCAATGTATGCACATCTCGTTAACATTAAAAATCAAAACATTTTTAATTCCAGACCTAATTCTATATGGAAGGATCCACGAACAGAACTACGGTAGCTAAAAAATATTCTCAAATTCTTGCAATTAAAAACAATTTTTTATACAACTTTATATTTTAGAAAAAATAATATAATTTTTTCATTTCAAGAATTTGTGAAATCTCGTTAGTTGGTTAAAAAGAAATTTCTAAAATTTAAATCGAAAAAGAAAATTCAAGAAATATTGATAGAAATTGTAGAGAGATTAGAAGAAATAAATAAAAATATTGTATCTACTCACGTGATAATTGGAAGGAAAGCTGTCTAAATGTTCAAGTCAGTAGAAGAACTAAATCGAATGTGATCACTTGTGGGCCTCACATGAACCTTTTAAGGGATTCTCTCCCTCCAAGGTACTTGAAGGGAGGAGAAGGAGGAGGAGTGGAGGGGGAACGAAACGAGTTCTCATTGGTCAAAAGATTAGAAAGTCGAAAAAGTTTGAAGTTTTTGATTTAGATTTTTTTCTCTTATGATTAGAGACCGGATTTTAAGCAAAATGCTTATTGCTCAATTTTATAAGCAACCATTAGATATTTAATTTCTATACGAATTAGGAAAAACTAAGTGCATTGAGATTGCATTTTTTATGCTTTTTTTGCTTTTTTTAAGTTTTCATGCTTTTTTTCCCTTTCGTGCTTAATTGAACTTATTTTACGAATATTTATATATATATATTTTTTTTTTATTAAAAAACACACTTTTTCCCATTCCCACACGCATACACCAGGGACGTATATAACGGGAGGGGGAGGGGGCTCGGCCCCCCTCCCAAAAAAAAAAAAAAAAAATTCAAAAAACCCCGCAGTGCAAAAAAATATAGCCCTGTAAAAAAAAATTTTTTCCGCAGGGTGAAAAATTTGGTTCCGCAAAAACAAAATTTTTCGCAGGGCGGGGCGGAATAAATTTAGTTTCTTTAAAAAAAAATTTGTATACCCCATTGGTATGAGTAAAAATTGCTTATGAGATGCTTTTTTCAGCTTTTATGCTTATTTAACAACTTTTTATTCAAGTTTTTTATGCTTTTTTAAGCACTTTTTTTTTTTCATTTTTTTATGCATTTTTGTCCGGTCTTTACTTATGATTAATAATAAAATATCAATTAAATTTCAATATTAAGTAAATTCCAATGCATAATAATTATTTTATGCATTGTATTTTTATTATTATTCGGAAGTTGGCAATACAACATCACTATTGCAAATATCTGGATAAGGATAAATAAAAATCTGGTGTGACTGTCGCACAGCACACAACTTTCTCTTTCCTTCGATAATCGAAAGATATGTTCTGTGCTTGGCACACCAGATTTTTTGTGTCAACATATATTTAGTTTCCGCAGATATTTTAGAATACAAAATGTAAAATTTATAAGTATGGGAAAATATTTATATTTTGTTACCATGGCAACCCATTTCTATCTTTTCTATGGAGTACAAGAGCAAAGTGGTCTTCAGAAGATTTCAATGGCAAGATGAGAATATACATTTTAAAAAGCATCTAAAAAATAATTGATTTATGAATTTAAAAAAATTCGTTGGAGTGAATTTTGAGAAAATCGAAAAAAACTGAAAAAGTACATCAGTAAAGTACTAGTACTTTTTGGCCGATTTTGATCAAGACAGACCATGTCTTGGCGAAAACAATTTTTTTGTTAGCAAAGTAAAAATAACTGCATTATTTGGAAAATTTTTTTTATAATTTAAATAATTGAAGATATTGCAATAAATTTGGCCGAAATTTTTTATTATGTAGGAAGTGCCCTAAAAATTTTAAAATTTTATTAACATGAAGTTAAAATTGAAATCAGTTTCAATATTTTATCTATTTGGTCTAAACACTTTTTAAAAAGAGAAAAATTCTTTCCTTCTTTCAAATAAATAGAACAAAGAAAATCCTTCTGGCTCAAAGTACAAAAGAAAAAGTTAAAACCCAAGAAACAAATGGCTTATCTTTAAAAAAAAAAAAAATTATCTACAAATAAAGAAAAGTTTAATGGCCTAGCTGGGGAAAATATCAATTTAGAAAAAAAGTATAGACCAGTGGTTTCCAAACTTTATGTTACCATGCCTCCCTTAAAAATATTTAATCGTATGACGCCTCCCCCCCCCACTCTCCCATTTTTTAAAATATCACAAAAACAAAAACTTTTAATGCTAAAAAATATAAATTTATATTAAAGCGGAGTCAAAAAAGAAATTCCTAGTCATATGTAGCCAAAATTATTGTGACGTTTCGGCCTCCTTAAGAGCGGGAGGCAGTGGCGTATTCAGGGCCCCCCCCCCCAAAGCCTTCGCCAAAACAAAAAATACTTATTGTTTTCCCTAATGAAAAAATATTTCTATTTATTTGCGTTTTAAGAAAAATAAGATTTTTTTTTTTAATATTTATTCTTTTTATACTTTCTCTTACCTCTATATGTATGTTAATATATATAGAGAGAGAAAGTATTGGATTCATGTCAAAAATTCGATGTCGAGATTTTGATGGATCTTCACGTTTTGAGGTCCCCTGAGTCCAAAAAAGTGATTTTCGCGACATGGTCAGGCTGTGTGTCTGTCTGCGAACAAAATATCTCAAGAACGGAAAGAGCTAGGAGGTTGAAATTTTATTTTTAAGTTAGGCACCCCCATGGGACGTGACACGAAGCTTTTGAACAAAATCGGCCAAAGATTACTAGTACTTTACTGATGTACTTTTTCAGTTTTTTTTTCGATTTTCTCTAAATTTGCTCCAACGATTTTTTTTTAAATCCAAAAATCAATTATTTTTTAGATTCTCTTTAAAATGTATATTCTCATTTTGTCATTGAAATCTTCTGAAGACCACTTTACTCTTGTACTACATAGAAAAGATAGGAGAAATGGTTGCCATGGTATCAAAATATAAATATTTTCCCATACTTATAAATTTTACATCTTGAATTCGAATTGTACCATACTGTCGGAAACTAAATACATGTCGACACAAAAAAATCTGGTGTGACAAGCACAGTACACAACTTTCGATTACCGAAGGTAAGAGAAAGTTGTGTGCTGTGCGTCAGTCACCCAAGATTTTATTTTATTTTAATAATTATTCTCTCATAAATTCTAAAATTTAAAAAAATCTTATAAATAATGGAAAAAATCATATTGAGGAGGTCAATTTTGCCGGTTTGGCCGGTCCCCATTAGGCTAAAAAGTTTACAAAAGAATCGAAAAGGTTGAGAAGGATTTCATATAGAACAAAGAAATCTATCTCTTAACGAATCAAAGTACAAAAGAAAAATTTTTACCCAACAAACAAAAAGCTTATCTTTAAAAAAAAAAAAAAGTTCTCTTAATATAATGAATGTTTAATGGCCTGGCTAGGCAAAGCATATTTTTTAAAGTAGAACTATTATTTGATGTTCTCAAATTTTTTCGCTCTTCTATCAGCATGTCCCGTTACAAGCCATGACGTCACATGCCGTGGATACAAAAATAGGAAAAGTTGAAAATTTAATATATATGACGAACTTTAAAAAAAAATAATTGTGAGATTTAATTATTCAATTTTTAAATTGATAACATATCATTTTTTTAAATAATTTAAAATGATCAAATCTTCAATTACTAAATAATTAACGAATTTTTACAAATGAATGATTTTTAGAAAGCTAATGAAGAATAGAATATAACGTTAATATAAGTTTTTTGCATTCAGGGATATCTAAATGTGTTTTAGGGGTTGTGACTGGTCGCACAGCACACAATTTTCTCTTACCCTTTGCCAAGAGAAAGTTGTGTATTGTGCTTGTCACACCAGATTTTTTGTGTCGAGATATATTTAGTTGCCCTTAGCACCTACATTTCAAACTTGACCAAAATAAAAATTTAAAAAAGCACTAGTTGAAACATATTTAAATAGGTAATATAAATTGTACACAAGGTTATTTGTTTCAATTCATACAATTTATATTACCTATCTAAAAAAAAAGTTCATTTATGAATTTTAAACAAAATCTTTGGAGAGAATTTTAAGAAAATCGAAAAAAAAAACTGAAAAAGTACATCAGTAAAGTACTAGTACTTTCTGACCGATTTTGTTCAAAAGCTTATTTTCACTCCTTGGGAGGGTAACTAACTTAATTATTATGTTTTAACCTAGTAGCTCTTTTAGTTCCTGAGATATTTCGTTCACAGACACACAGACAGACCATGTCACGAAAACCACTTTTTTGGATTCAGGGGACCTTAAAACGTGTATATCCATCAAAATCTCGATATCGAATTTTTGACATGAATCGAATACTTTCTCTCTATACTAGAGTATATTTCATATATAGGGTAAGAGAAAGTAAAAAATGTTGAAAATTTCGATTTTTCTAAATTTTTAGCCGTTTGTGGAAGGTCTAAATGACCTCCGATTGGGTTGAAACTTAAAATTTATATGTATTCCAACTATCTGCATAATTTGACGGGGTGACGCGTTAAAAATATTTTGAAAATTCCAAATAAAAGCCGTTTTAGAGCACATTATCTATTGAAATCTATTTTTCTCTATATCTCTAAAACTGTGCCTGATGGAAAAACTCTATCTGAATTCAGAATGAAAAAATGCACTAGATTCACTAATCAGATTTCTTGTGAAAAAAACCTTGAACCAGTGCAATTATAAATTCAGCTACTAGTCTTCTAGTTAGGTAGAAAGAAATATTTGGATTAGTCTCGCTAAACTGAATACATTTTTATTTCTAAAATACAAAATATTTTTTTCAAGGAAAAACTATTACAGGTAAAAAAAAAAATCCGTAAAAATTCGAAGGGAAAGTGTTAAAGATTTCGTTAAAAAAAATACTCGGTTCAACAAATCGCTAAATGGGAGGCTCATAAAAATGCTGAAAATGGAGATTTGTGCCATTGGAAACAAATGGATTCTCTGCAATTATTTAGAATAATAAAATAAATAAATCTCGCAAATGGAAAATAATAAAAATTGTTATAAAATTAAATTTTATCTTTATTCTTTGTTTCCTTTCAAATATGAATCTTATAGCCAGGCATCATAGTTTTGGGGCACGTGGCGTCAGCGCTCGTTCAAATCTGTCAAACACAAAGTGTTTTCTGAAGGCTTGAAACCTTCCAAAATAATAATAAACAAAAGGTCATTGTTATTGAAAAACATTGCTCTATTAGAATAGAAAACGAGAGCAAAAAACAAAAAAAAAATGGTGTGTGACAGGTCGCACAGCGCACAACTATCGCTTACCCTCAGGCAAGAGAAAGTTGTGTACTGTGTTTGTCAGGCCAGATTTTTTGTGTGATAGATTATTTGAAGAAATAACTGCAATACGTGAAGTTTGCAAAAATATCCAACTCTCCTTGTAATTCAGAAACTGTAGATGGCGACCCCGTGTCATCAGATTTGAAACTTTTCAAAGATAAGATTTAAACTTTCGACCGTTGGTTCTCGTTGAAACATTTTGTAAATTAAAATTAAATATACAAATTAAACACTAGGTTATTTGTTTCAAAGGTTTTATTATTGGTGTAATCACTTCTGATGATGACAAGGAATTGTCGAAATACGTATTAAGTGTTAATTTTTAATTAATAAAACCTTTGAAACAAATAACCTAGTGTTTAATTTGTATATTTAATTTTAATTTTGCAAAGATATTTCAGTTTAGATGATCTCGCTTGAAAAGCGAAAAGAAAAATCAAATATTATATGCAAATACTTTGAATTGATTTTTTACATCAGGTGATGAAAAATTTCTTTTTTGTTTAACTGTTTAATCGATTTTTTTTTTTTTTTCGATAATCGACCACTTCTAATTTCAAAACTCTGGAATTGTTCAACTCGTGTTTTTATTTATCTTTATCCAGACATTAGCCATAGTGATGTTGTATTAGCCAACTTCCGAATAATAAAATTACAATGCATAAAATAATTATTATGCTTTGGAATTTACTTAATATTGAAATTTAATTGATATTTTATTATTAATCATAAGAGGAAAAATCTAAATAATCAAAAACTTCAAACTTGCCAAACTTTGAATCTTTTGACCAATGAGAACTCGTTTCGTTCCCCCTCCACTCCTCCTCCTCCTCCGCCCCTCAAGTACCTTGGAGGGAGAGAATCCCTTAAAAGGTTCATGTGAGGCCCACAAGTGATCACATTCGATTTAGTTCTTCTACTGACTTGAACATTTAGACAGCTTTCCTTCCAATTATCACGTGAGTAGATACAATATTTTCTTTATTTCTTCTAATCTCTCTACATTTTCTATCAATGTTTCTTGATTTTTTTTTTTTTCAATTTAAATTTTAGAAATTTCTTTTTAACCAACTAACGAGATTTCACAAATTCTTGAAATGAAAAAAATATATTATTTTTTCTACAATAAAATATAAAGTTGTATAAAACATTGTTTTTTTAGTGTAAGAATTTGAGAATATTTCTTAGCTAGTTCTGTTCGTGGATCCTTTTAGAAGGAATTAAAAATGTTTTGATTTTGAAATGTTTTTTATTCAGATCGTTGGTTTTAATTGAATTGATGACGAGATGCGCATCTCCAGCGTGTATTTAATTCTAATTATATAGCTCTGATGAAGGCTATGGCCGAAACGATATAGATATGCATCTCGTCAGCTAGGAAATACAAATTAAAAATCAAAATATTTTTAATGGCCTTCCTGATTCATACTAAAGGATTTACGAACAGAATTGGCTAAGATTTACATGCATTTATCTATTTAAATGAAATGCACTTTTCAGTTATTTTCTCAGATCTAATTGAATTTGTTTTTTATTTCAGAAATTCATTTTTAAAATGTCTCGAGGTCTTCATCAAAAGATTCCTGAGGTAGAAATTGAAGAAAAAATGCAAGGAAAAGAAGAAGACGTCAATTCTAAATATATTAAGGTCATTTGTAGCCAGAACAAAGTCTTGCTCATAAAGAGGGAATATATTGTTCAATCAGAACTTCTTCTTCGTTCTACGCCTGAGGATTCGCGCAGGACGACCCCGGCGGTCATTACTTTACCTCTCCACGCCCCCCTACCCAAAACTGTTGATTCCGACAAGCCATTCTCGGTTAGGTCGTTCTTGACTATGTGAAGCCAGATCATCCTATTTGCTCCTCTGCGTTCTTTTCCGAGGAGTCCCATATCGGGATGGTATCAGAGGCTATATGGACATTCAGCGACAATAACGATATAACGAAAGGACCGGAGAATAAAAACCAGCATTCGATGCTCTCAATGGTGTGAGAGAAGTCCCTTGAATGCTGGTTTTTATTCACAGGTCCTTTCTTTATACATGTGATGCAGAGACAATTTCCCAATTGTGATCATTAAAGATATACTTAAGTGGTCTTTGCATATTTATGTTTTAGAACATTATTTATTTATTTGTTTGTATGTACTTAATTGTAAAAAATAAAATTGCCTAAATGTAAACTTTTTCCTCTTTTTTTTACCATTTCCATACCCTACAACGCAAATCTGTAGGGCATTCAGGTCCTGTAAATTTCTTATTGCACTCATTTAGAGGACGTCATCGTGTGTTGAGGAAAAATCAAAACCAAATAAATTAAAGGTAAAAAATAAAATTTTTAAAATAAAAAAAAAAAAAAATGGGGAATGACTTCCCCGAGACTTTCTCGTATATTCTTTTGGAAATAGGTCTGGGAGTGTGTGTGAACACGATTGCTTAAAAACCAAAGCAGCTAGATGGATGAAATTTGGTATATGCTCCTTACACCAAAATTGTAGAATTCTATCAACTTTTGGAGTAAATACGTCACTTGGAAGTAGTACTTTACCTAATAAGTTTTTTCAGAAATTTTGAAATTTTCAATTTCTTTGTTATATTATGATAAAATACTCAATTTTAAAAAGTTTTTATTCTTTGATATTTTTCCGAAAACTGAATAGTTTTTGAAATAATCACAGAAGAAAACGACATTTTTCGTTAATTTTGGAAAGAAAAATCAAAACAAAATCATACAGGTGCCATTAAAAAACATGTAAATATAAACAAATTCATTGAGTGCGTCTAAATTCATTCGTTCAACCTCGAAGCTCAAGTCCTTCTTGCTTAAAATTGAAGACAGACAGACAGACAGACCATGTCGCGAAAACCACTTTTGAAATCAGGGGACCTCAAAACGTGTATATCCATCAAAATCTCGACATTGAATTCTTCGACATGTAATCCAATACTTTTTCTCTCTATATTAACATATATAGAGGTAAGAGAAAGTAAAAATGTTTAGTCCAAGTATTTTTTTTAAATATTTAAACCGATTTTTTAATTCCCTCTCGATAAAATTTTAAAAATTATTAGCCGATCTCTCTATAACAAAAACTTGGGAAATCAATTTGTTTAATAAAATATTTTTTTCTGTAATCGACCACTTCTAATTTCAAAACTTGACAGTTTCCTTAACAGAAATACCGACATTACAAAAAACATATGATCAAGTATTTTTCTAATTAATTCAAATCTAAAATCTTTTTTTACTATTATCTGGATTTGTTCAACTCATGATTTTATTCATCTTTATCCTGATATTAGCAATATTGATGTTGCATTGCCAACTTCTGAATAATAAAAATACAATGCATAAAATAATTATTCTAAAAATTTTTTTTGATTGGAATTTACTTAATATTGAAATTTATTTGATATTTTCTTATTAATGATAAGAAGAAAAAATTTAAATAATCAAAAACTTCAAACTTGCCAAACTTTGAATCTTTCGACCAATGAGAACTCGTTTCGTTCCCCCTCCACTCCTCCTCCTTCTCCTCCCTTCAAGTACTTTGGAGGGAGAGAATCCCTTAAAAAGTTCATTTGAGTCCCACATGTGATCAGATTCGGTTTAGTTCTTATGAAATATACGTTTCAGGATCTTATACGGTAGATATCTTAGATATATCTTCTGTTCAACCAGACTCTTGAACTCAACAGATTTTCTTCCAATTATCACGTGAGTAGATACAATATTTTCTTTATTTCTTCTAAACTTTCTACCTTATTTATTTCTTGAATTTTCTTTTTAATTTAAATTTTAGAAATTTCTTTACAACCAAGTATGGAAATTTTACAAATTCTTTAAATGAATAATGAAATCTTATTTTTTATTTTTTAAAAATTGTGTCTTCTACCGGTATAAAGTAGGATACAATGTTTTTTTATTAATCTTGTACCAGCTGACCCCAAAATATATATATATATATATATATTCATAAATAACGGGCATCGTATAAAGTCGTTGCCGAAAAGATTGTTTGCATGAGTATTTGTGAGTGTGTATGAGAAAAAAGTGTGAAAAAAAAGTTAGCAACTTAATAAAGGCAACAGTCACCACAATCGTTGAGGTTAAGTAATGCCAAGCGCGGCGAAAGCTCGGGATTGGTGACCCCGAGCAATCAGCGTGTGGAACGCCCCCCGGTTGCCATCGATACAATGTATATTAAAATTTATATAATAAATAAATAACCCCTAAATGGCCTCTGTAGCCGAAAAGGGTTTTTTTTTAAAAAAACTTAATAAAGGCATCATTTCTGAAAATTATTAAAAATGAAAATAATTAATGATTTTGTTAAGAAAAATTAAAATAAATAAATAAATTATATATATGATTTCGAAAGTTTACAATTAATATAAATGTTCTGTTCTTCGGAACACAAAATAAATATTATCATTTATTATCAGAAAATTTATTAAGGCTGACGACTGACATTATATTACCGTTTCGGTCAACTTGCTGACCATCATCAGGCCTAAAAGAAATATAAAAAGAATTACATGTGATCTATAACAGTAAGGTTGATATCATTACAATTTCAATAAAATTACAATAATTTTTTTTTTTTAATTTTTTACAGATTAATCTGATCAAATTATTTGTCGATATTAGTTTTTATTCCATATACATAAATATGAATATACGTAAATAAATTTGTGGATTGATTAAACAAAGTTTTTTGTTAAAAACGTAGCTTCAATTTTCTAAATTTCCATTTTTTGAAGCTCAACTTAAAAATAATTTATTTACTTAAATTTATACATATGTATATGGAATTAAAACTAATATCGACAAATAATTTGATTATCAGATTAATCTGTAAAATTTTTTTTGAAATTGTAATGATATCGACCTTACTGTTATAGATCACATGTATAATATCTTTTTATATTTCTTTTAGGCCTGATGATGGTCAGCAAGTTGACCGTAACTGTAACATAATGTCAGTCGCCAGTCTTAATAATAAATGATAATATTTATTTTGTGTTCCGAAGAACAGAACATTTATATCAATAGTAAACTTTCGAAATCATATATATATATATATATATATATATATATAATATACTAGACGCAAAGTCCCGCCTTCGGCGGGGCTTTCCATCTAGCCAGGGGGCTGCGCCCCCTGGACCCCCCTTGCTCGCCTACTTATATACATACCGGTACATACATTTTCCCTTTTCATTTTTATATATAGAGATTATTTAAACGGTTAATTATTCATGAACTTAAGATTTTTTGTGAATCATATCCTTTCCGGGACTCTCCCGGTACACAGACAAAATATTTAGAATTCAAAATGTAAATAAATAAAAAAAATCGTAAACATGGGAAAATATTTATATTTTCTTACCATGGCAACCCTTTCTCCTAATTTTTATTTTTTTCTTATTTTAACGGTTAATTACTCAGTTCCGGGGTGACCGAGCCGGAGCTCGGTCTTTTTTTTAATAAAATTGTAAAAAACTAAAAAAAAGTACATCAGTAAAGTACGAATACTCGAGGGGCGCGAATTTGATTTGTATAGAAGAAATAGGAAAATATTTAAAATTTGAAAGAAATTATAACGAGACAACTTGCTCCTCAATGGAAACATCAATAAAAATACCAAAATAAGAAATAACAGTCCAGGGAGAGTTTTGAGGAATAGCAACATTACTGGGTGGATACTTAGAGGTGACAGTGCCTCATAAGAAAACTTTAATCATGAGATATAAGAAAGTTGCCCAGGAAATGCGTCAGCCTGGATACAATTAAAAATTATTATTTTCAATAAAATTAATTAATAATAATAGAAATTAGTATTTTAATAATAGAATTTAAATAATAGGTATTTTTCTATTAATTGGCCTTTGATTTGACATTATTAAATTAAATACATTGTAAGTAATTATTGGTATAATAAAAAATAAAATTTACAAAATTGCGCAATAATTAAAATTTAATATTCGTGGAGAGTAAAATGTGTGGGTCCAGGGTAAAGAGAGGGAGGGTTTGACCAGGAAGCAAGCCCACTAGGCTTTGAACATTGTAAAACCTTTAAAACGAAAATTGGAAAAAACAAAAAAAAGTACACCAGTAAAGTACTAGTACTCTAGAGCCCAAATTTTATTTGTATAGAAGAAATAAGAAAATATTTAAAATTTTAAAGAAAAAAAAAAAAGATCAAAGGGAATTTCAAGAAAATTGGAAAAAAATAAAAAAGTACACCAGTAAAATACTAGTACTCGAGGATTCCCGAAGACGAGACCTAGCGCAATTTGTTTTCTATCCCGGAAATAGCAAATATTTAAAATTTGAAAGAAATCTTTAAAGGTAATTTCAAAAAAATTGGAAAATACTAAAAAAAGTACACCAGTAAAGTACTAGTACTCGAGGGTTCCCGAAGACGAGACCTAGCGCAATTTGTTTTCTATTCCGGAAATAGCAAATATTTAAAATTTGAAAGAAATCTTTAAAGGTAATTTCGAGAAAATTGGAAAAAACTAAAAAAGTACACCAGTAAAGTACTAGTACCCGAATTTTTCCAAAGATCAGACCTAGCACAATTTCATTTTGGGACCACAAATAGTATATATTTAAAATTTGAAAAAAATCGTTAGAGCCGTTTTCGAGAACTGATATGCTTACATATAAACAAACAAACAAACAAATAAACGTACATTGCTCGTTTAATAGTATAAGATAAGATTAACTTATTGTTATTTGTGAAACAAAACCTGTCCGGGATTCTCACAAACATACACAAAAAATTTCATCAAAATCGGTTCAGTCGTTTAGGAGGAGTTCAGTCACATACACACGTACAGAAGAATTATATATATAAAGAATATATCTTTATATATATATATATATATATATATATATATATATATATATATATATATATATAGGGTGTCCGTTATTTCCCAAATTGCGTTTCATGCTGCAAACGCCCACTAAATTTTTAGGTTTTAACCTAGAAAAAAATATCAGACCCATATCAACCCTTAATATTCATATTAAACTGTGCCTAAATCATAATCCATTTTCCCATTTAAATAACACGGGATTTTTGCACTTTTTGCAGTTTATTTTATTCCACTTAAACAAATATACCTAAAAATCCAGTCAGAACATATTTTGTAAGAAATTTAACGCTCTACAAAAAAGGTCTGAATACTTTGTTCGATAAATTCAACCCCTTAAAAGTTATTCAAAGATTAAGTTGTATTTATAATTAAATATAAAAATGTAAAATGGCTGTTATTTATCAATCTTAAGGAAGGTAGACTTGCAGCCAGGAGAATAAAAAACTATTTTAAATTCTTTTGGTCGACGTTTCGGATGCCAATCGCGTCCTTCTTCGGGACCAAAGATTGTAAAAAGCACACATGAATTTTGTTGTGTCAGGTATAACCAATGTGTGGTTTTTAACAATCTTTGTCCCGAAGAAGGACGCGATTGGCGTCCGAAACGTCGACCAAAAGAATTTAAAATAGTTTTTTATTCTCCTGGCTGCAAGTCTACCTTCCTTAAGATTGATAAATAACAGCCATTTTACATTTGTATATTTAATAATAACTTTTAAAGGGTTGAATTTATCGAACAAAGTATTCAGGCCTTTTTTGTAGAGCGTTACATTCCCTACAAAATATGTTCTGACTGGATTTTTAGGTATATTTGTTTCAGTGGAATAAAATAAACTGCAAAAAGTGCAAAAATCCCATGTTATTTAAATGGGAAAATGGATTATAATTTAGGCACAGTTTAATATGAATATTAAGGGTTGATATGGGTCTGATATTTTTTTTTAGGTCAAAACCTAAAAATTTAGAGGGCGTGTTTGCAGCATGAAACGCAATTTGGGAAATAACGGACACCTTTATATATATATATATACACTTTGGGAGTTTCCGTCATAAAAAGTAAATAAATAATGCTTGTGTTTCTAATATCAACCCTTAAGCCTTATACCAAACTTTGGGTCTTAGCTAATGGGGGCTCTTATTTAATCCTATGATTAGCTTAATTAGATGTGAACAAACGAGGGATAGCTAGTTAATTAGAAGGGAAGCAACCGTTCCCTAAAGATAATTCACTTAGTCTCTAAGATCTAATAGAATTTGTTTTTAATTTCAGAAATTCATCTATAAAATGGTCTTCAACTCTCACCAAGAACATCCAAAGGAAGAGGATGAATTAGAAATTATATTTGAAGAACCAGATGTCGAGGATGAGGAGGAATTTGATGAAAGCGAAGAGGAAGCTGAAGATGACGAGGAGGAAATTGAAAGTGAGAGGAAGAGGACGAAGAGGAAGTTGAATCCTGCATAGGACCAGAATCTAACTACATTAAAATCATTTGTAGTGATAACAAGGAATTGATAGTCAAGAGGGAGTATGTTCTTCAATCAAACATTTTAGAATTGTTTGATGAACCTTTGTTAACAAAAGAAAATGAAGAGGCGAAATTACAATTACCATTGAAATATGAAATGGTTAGTGTTTATTTTTCTTATCTTCACTCTGTAAATGTTTGTAAAAACTCAGAAACAGCTTGTCCACATGCCGAATTGGATCCTGTTTTACTAAGTGAATTAGCAATTGTATTATTGTATCAAAGTTATATTTGGCAAGAGCAGTTAAATTTGTGATAAAAGTGCATTATTTATTTACAAATAAATGAATTTTTTTTTTTTTTTTAAATAGACGTTAAAAAATTATTTCATTTTCACCGACGTTTCGGTCACCATTGACTGGAAGCCCACCGCACTGTCACGTTGTCTATATTAATAATACATAGGACTAAAAAATTATATCCCAACAAAAAAAAGAGCCTTATTATTAGAGGAATTTTTAGATATGAACCACATTTTTGTAATTTTATTAGTAAATACTGTACAACGTTTCGACTGCTTAATCTGCAACCGTTCTCAAGTACTGAGACTCAGTTCACTTGAATCGGAACAAGTGCACAGTGCTTGAGAACGGCTGCAGTATAAGCAATCGAAACGTTGCAGAATATTTATATTTTTAATAAATAATTCATAATTAAAATGTGGTCTTTTACTAAAAATTCACCTATAGGTGATAGGTATTATTATAATAATAATAATACTTCATTCAAACCACAAAAGCTTTAATAAACACAAAAAAAGAGCCTTTAAAAGTAGTCAAGATTCTGGGACAGAGGTTTTCCTTAATTAAAAACTCGAAGAGCCGCAGTGACACCGTCTCTGATGGTCGCTAGGTATGATTGAAAAAAATGTTTACAAAAATGTTTTCAATTTTTTTATTAAAAGTTGAGGCTGACTGTTTGCAAATTACAGTTTCGATTCATTCAATCATCGACAGAGTCTAACATATAATAGATATTACAATTTTTTTCAACACATTCATTATTCATTACATAGATTATTAAGAAACAATATTTACCTAAATCTTTTAGTAGAATTATAATATATGGTTATGAAGAAAATCATAAATTTGAATACCCAAGATGTTGACTTATTCTTAACAACAAAATTTTTATATATTTGTGTTTTGTGAATATATTAAAAGCTGTAAAAATTATAATTCAATTTTAGATTATTCTTAAAATTACATTTTATAATACATTACTAATATTACCTTAATTAACAATTCTTAATTAAGAATATATTAAGAATTGTTAATTAAGGTAATATTTGTAAAGATATTTGTTATAAAATCTACTGTCCAATATTATCATTTTTTCCCGCGATTCAACACATGTTTACAGATTGTTGATAGTTTTACATTAAGTTGTAATCACAGTCAGTGGCGTAACGTTTTTTAGCTGGGCCCCCCGCAACCTTTTTTTCGGGCTCCATTATTAGACCATACAAAAAATATTTTTAAAATACCGTATATCTCTGAACCCCGAGGCTCCGGACCCTCACAAAGACAAATTTTCATTATTATTATTATTTTTTTTAAATCTAAATTTTTCCGTTTTTATCGGAGCCCTGAGAGCCCCGGGCCCTCACAAAGACAATTAAATTAAATTCATAGAATTAAATTTATAAAATTTTTTGATATTTTTCACTATTTCAATATGAATTTGTTTTTAATAGCCTTGTAATATCTAGTATTTTCAAATGTCTTTTTGGGCTCTTTTTGAGTTTTTTTGCGGCTCAATTAAAAAAATTGCATAAATTTGGTTCCGCAAAAACAAAATTCTTCGCAGGGCGGAAAAAATTATTTTCATGGACGGAAAAAAATTTTTCCACGGGGCGGAAAACTTTGGTTCCGCAAAGGGGCGAATTTTTTCCGATTTGTCTCTTTAAAATTTTCGGTTTTTCAATAAGACTAAAATAAAGTTATAAGTAAATAAAAACCTAAAACTCTCCTAATAACGAAACTATATTATGCAGATAGGATAAAACATTTAATAATGATAAAAATAATATTTATATATTTTTATGCTGTTATAAATGATGCGAATAATATTTTTACGTATTTACGTAGATGGGACATCGTTTCTAGGGAATACCGCGATGAGGTTCCTTCATGCCTCCCCCAAAAAAATTGAGAGACTCCTCTCAAAGCTCTTCTTAGATGAGCCACGATCCATTGAGTAGATGCCATTCTCTCTTGCTATTGTGTTCTTATTATTAAATATTCTTGTTTCTATTTTAAAAGTATAATGATCTTGATGGGTATGAATTCGCTCTGACACTCACAAAAAGTGAATTTGTTCCATCAAACTGGCTGCTGAATATCCATCAATTGCAATTTGTAAAGAGGTCTCTCCTCAGGTGTGGATATGAAGTGAGGACAAGTTGAGAAGAGAATATTTTCATTCATTCATTTGTTGATGTAAAAATGAAATAAAAACAGCTGGATAATGGAAGCTTGGTTCTTTCAAGTTTGTCACTCTGAATAAAAACTTGCTTAATGGCATTTGACTCGAGGATCGAATTCGTTAGAATGTCGCCGTCCAACCTGAAAATAGAAACATTCCATTTAATAAAAAAGTAAAAATTCATCAGCACGGACTTTATATTAATAAACAATTTACCTTTTGAGTATTTGATTTGAGTCCAAAAAATAATTCCATTTCAATTTAAAATTTACAGATTCTAATTTCCAACTTCAGATGTTTCTTGCTCGGCACTCGTGGAGATTATTCATTCCAATTCAGAATAAAAGAAGAAATTTTAAAGAATTTGACTCGGAACTCTTGAAAACAGCAAACTAAAGATTTCTATTCTAATATAAGAGTTGTGATGCCTTTATTTTATGCGCTCTTTGAAGATTTAAAAAGCAAAAAAATATCTTTTTCACCATTGCTGGGTATTTATTAAAAAGTGTGATGTAACTAAGCACATTACTCGTCTCACTTTTGGTTTTTCGATGATCATTTTTCATTTATTACTTTAATAAGATGAAGTAGTCGACCTAAAAAAAAATTAAACAATTAGTTTAAGGTAAATTTTAAATTAGATGTCAAATGCATTTATTAATATTTACCTGTTATTAGCGAGAAAATTTAAAAGTTTCATCTCTTCTTTCAATAAACGAATCACTCACATATTCACTAAATTAAAAATAAATACAAAAAAGTTTTATTTTCATTTACTACGAAAAAAATAATGTTTGTACTAAAGGAAAATAATAATAGAAAAAGAGCAAAAAAGTTTTACATTTCTTGTTTAATAGAAATAAAAAAAAAAAACCTTAAAAGCCGAAAAGACGAAAAGAATTAATGTGTGTGTGTGACCCCGTCCCCACCATCAGATCGGTGGAGCCCTCGAGTCTGTCCCTAGCCACATAAGGATTGCAATTTGGAGCCTCCAGGATATTCCTGGAGAAACTACAACCTTCCCGGACTCATTTAAACCCATAGAGCCACCTCAAACCCATCCTCAAAGATACAAAAATATATCAGACTCCCGAATGCGTCAAACAAAAGAGGACTTTTCGCAAAAACACAACAAGAACACTGAGAACCTGGACTTTGATCTTTCAATAAGATCTGACCGCATCTCCTTATTAATCGTTCATGGAAGGAATCAACGAGAAGATCGTTCATTTTAGCTCTGTTTGGATCCTAAACAAATAAAAACAAAGCAAGGGTTCCTAACAAACAACGAACGAGCTAAAGATTAGAGAAGGGACACCTGAACAACAACAAGAACAACAAAAACAACGAATATCCAACAGAGGCTTAGAATGAAAGAAATTCACGTTGATTTCTACCACTAATAGCCCCACGAGGGGTAGCTAGAGGTTCTAAAAGAATAAAAATCCCTCTCGTTGGCATGGTGCACCCTCCACCCTCTATATTCAAATTATTAAACTACAATTTAAGGTGTGCAAATGAATTTTCTAAATTTAAGTAAATCAATCAAAAAGTGAATACATTCAAATTTGTATTCTCGTTTAGGAATCACACCTTAAGAGCCTGGGTACCAAGTTGATGATGAAATTCATCCCCCGGCGGCTGATAAGAGAGCATCCCTCTCTTGCTCTCGATCGAAGCACGTGAGGGGAGGGAGGGGGGAATCGTCTATTCTAATGTTTACTTAAATTTTGAAAAAATAAATTTATTTTAATTATGAATTTAAAATTTAAAACTTTTAAATGCAAATTTAATGAATTAAATTGAATTGAAAATTGATTTATGAACAAATTGAAAATTGATTTATGTAAAGAAAGAAAGAAATTATGAATTGAAATTTTAAAGAAAAAAGCAAATCCTAATCGTATCTAGGGTCGGCTGAAAAAGAAAACTCATAAAAACACAAAAGCGAATCTGAGCCCTAAACCCCTTTAATATCCTTTGCACCATGCTAAAACTTACATTTGTTCTATGGCTGCTCGAAGTTCTCGAGATCTGTAAAGAAAGAAATAGAAGAAATTAGTAATTTTATATTTTATAGATATTTAAGCATTTGTATGTGTGTAGAGGGGCCATCAGAGGAGGGAGAGGGGTGCAAGACGAAGGGCCTCTTAATATTTGAGGTCAAGACTGGACAAAAATATAGGAAAAGAAAGAGAATGTGGAAAGGCATTTAAATTATTGAAAAAAAATAGGAAAAATAGAAAAAATCCAATGCTATTTTCTCAACTTTAATCTCTGAAAGGCCCTCCCTGTGTGTTTGTTTAAGTGGTAGTAAAAATAATAAAATATTTACCCCTGGCAGTTGCTCGACGTCACCCGAAGCAGCTAGACGTTGTCCGAAGCAGGCATCCAGTCGACACAATCACTAACACTAACACTGACACTGAATCACTATTACACTGGAGACACTCCCGCACATCTGAAAAAAAAAGAAAATATTTGTTAGAATATCACTAAATTACAATTGAGTCACTTGCAAGAAAAGAAAAAATCAAAATTTGTATTTAATCTTGCTACGAAACTTTACAAGAAGAAATATTTAAAATCTTATATTTGCTGAGATTACTTGTCTCAATTGTATATAGATGAAGGGCTTTTTTGAAAAGAAAAATCGCTTGATAAGGTTTTTTTTTGTCTTTATATATATATATATATGTTCTGAAAGGTTTCCGCGACTGGATGTATGCGAAGATAAGTTTTCTCGGGTTGTGTCGCGTGTGATGTTGAGATTTACTCGACGTTTCGGCTCTCCTTTTGGAGCCATTTTCAAGAGTATGGAATTAGGGGGGAATTGTTGGGGTGGTTTGTTTACGGGGTCGCAGTCTTGCTGGTCCCCAGGTCAATTTGGATGCCTCAGAGGCTTGGTTTGGTCTCTGAGAGCAGGAGGAAGGTTGAGTGTGTGTAATTGCGTTTGTGTTCGGTTTAGGTTGACTACGGGGCCTCAGTCTGCCTCCCCAAGTCGATGTGTTATTGGTTTGGTTAGTGGATGTGTTAGATTGGGTGCGTGTGTGTGTGATCGTGTCTGTGTTTAATTTAGGTTGACTTTGGGGCCTCAATCTGCCTACTCCCCCAGTCGATGTATTGCTGGATGTTTCCGAGGCTTGTGTTTGTGTTTGAGATGTGTTGGGTTGTGTGGTGGCGGTTTGCGTGTTGATGGTCGAAGTGATTTGTGTTTTGGTTTTTCTTACTGCTATGGCGCTCGAGGTCTTGCATGCTTGACGGCTAGCTGACGACAGCTATATATATATATATGTTCTGGAAGGTTTCCGCGACCGGATGTATGCGAAGATAAGTTTTCTCGGGTTCAGTCGCGACTCAACCCGAGAAAACTTATCTTCGCAATATATATATATATATATATATATATAAACTTAATTATGGCCGGCCAATCGCATATGTTTTTTTTTAAGCCTTGAAAATGTTTTTTATTTTGTAAACCGAAACCAAAACATGCGCGATTGGTCGGCCATAATTAAGTTTTATCTATATAAAGAAAAAACCTTATCAGGCGATTTTTCTTTCAAAAAGCCCTTCATCTGCTTACAATTGAGTCAAGTAATCTCAGCAAATATAAGATTTTTGTATTTATTGTTTAGGCCAATATGGAGCTATATAATAAATTTCATTAATATCAGTTAAGAAACAAAGGGATTAAATATATCATAAATTATATTTATTAAAATATGTGAAATCTTATTTTGTTTATGTTCAGGTGGAGATGAACAAGAGGATAAAAACAAATTGATTTTTTGTTTAGGATTTATTGCTGGACGAATGCAGGCAGCTTGAGCTTTCTCTGTTCGTCTCCACTTGGACCAAAACATAATAAGCGTTCACATATTTTAATAAATATAATAATATTTGTAAAACTATATTTATTGATAGAATGCATACAAATTCCTAAGCACATGTAATATGAAATAATAAACTGTACTGTAATAAACACATAAAATAAACACTATTAAATCGAATCGAATAGATAACTCTCCGTTCATTTTATTAGCCTAAAATAGGAGTGGCAAAGCCAGTTTGATCTAGATTTATATAAAAATAACGAAAATATAGAAGAAATAGGAAGGTAACCTATAAAAACGAAAGTTATTTTATTTATTCAACAACTAGTCCCATATTTAAAATAAATATTTAGGCAACTTAAGGGATTCTCGGCTGGGGATTCGAATATAATTTAAAACAACTTGCAGGGTTCCCGACTTTGCCGTCCGGCTAGAGATCAGCTGGTATAGAAAAAAAAAAAAAAAAAAAAATTACAACTAGGGAACTTTCTCGGCTTAGCAAAATATCTGATTAATTCCCACTATAATTACACTGGACAAGATTTTTAAGATTAAAAATATAATCGAGAAAGAAAAAAATACGAAATGGCAAGATATAATACTTTCAGTAAGGAAGAAAGAAAAGAGCGATTGCAGCTAGGTTTATTTCGTTTAATAATCACTTCAAGCCGACGTTTCGGTCAGATATACGACCATCATCAGGGCTGAAGCGTGTCAACAAAATTCCCCAAAATGTCGAATGGCACAATCGTACAACTTATTTGTTGCCATTTAATAAGGACCAATAGGCTATGCGAGTCAAGGTTAGATCTAACCTTGACTCGCATAGCCTATTGGTCCTTATTAAATGGCAACAAATAAGTTGTACGATTGTGCCATTCGACATTTTGGGGAATTTTGTTGACACGCTTCAGCCCTGATGATGGTCGTATATCTGACCGAAACGTCGGCTTGAAGTGATTATTAAACGAAATAAACCTAGCTGCAATCGCTCTTTTCTTTCTTCCTTACTACAAGATCTACTCAGCTATCCACCTCACTCTAATATAATACTTTCCTTATAGGTTAATGTCACAGTCATATTTTCGTTATTCTTAAAGAAATCTGGATCAAATTGGCTTTGCCACTTCTATTTTACGCTAATAAAAAGATCAGAGAGAGATAAAAACCCCAAAAAGTTCTCTATCATAGAAAACATTGTCGACTTAATGTTAAATTCCCTCTGGCTTGGAAGAAAAATTTCTGGCTTAAATATATCAGGGTCATATAAAAGATTCAAGAATTCCTTATTATAAAGAATCGATAAAGGAAAAAATCTGCTCCAATGCTAGAAAGAGACACCCTGGCTGTGCTCTGAATCGCGCCTTTAATAACAATAATATTAAACAAACACTGAATTAAATCAAGTTTGAATTTACAGTGAATTAATAGATTTCTATTTTTTAATTAAAATATTCGAGTGCAAATTGAATAGGAAGAAAGATCCTCCTTGTGTATTGAATAGGTGGGTTCAACTTGTCTGAACAGGTTTTGCCAGGGCATCATATCTCACTAGCTTATAAGATTAATAAATAACATAGAAAGAAAGAAATTCAATCAAGGAGAGAAATTCATTTTAGCAAACGCAAAGAGAAAATTGCAAAATTTGTTTCGCTCAAGGAGGAAATTTTGAGAGGAAAAGAGAGGGGGTCAGTCGGGTTGAGAAACAGAGAGAGAGACAGAAAGAATAGTCCCCCAGCAAGTGAGAAGTGAATTCATGAGAGAGAATAAGAGATTTCAAATAATAAGGGATAAAATAATTCATTTGAATCTCTATATAATAAACGAATAAAAAAATCCCGAGTTCAAATTTATTTATATTCTTTGTGAAATAGTCAACTTTGGCTTGGCTTGGATCAATCGTATATTGGAGAATGATTTTATAGATAAATATGAAATATTAATTATAAAATATATCTCCGTTTGCTTATTTATCATATGTTAATTAAATTTATTCAACGATTTTGAAATAAAAATGTAAAAAAACCTTTGAAAACAACGAGCAAGTCCCGAGCTCAGCAGCGTGCAGGAAGGAGGCGGCCATGATGGATTAACACTTGGGTACAGACAACGCGGAGACGATGTAAACACTTTCAAGCCTCTCAGGCAACTAGAGCAGGGGGCGTTGGGCATCCTCTTATTAAAAGAATAGGGCTCCAGGGGAGAGAGCTAGGCAAAGTGCTTGTCCAACATTAATAAGCGAGCCGAATATCAGCTGGTGATCGAATCTAAGCATTTGGGGGTGGGGGGGGGTGATGACGTATTTCCCCTCCCCCGTAAACTCTCCCGGGCTTGGACCTGAAGCGATTATTAAAACTTTACCCAAATGGCTTCTTTGTTGGCGCGTAGAATAAATGAATTTAAAAAAAAAATTAACATCCATTTTCTCTTACCTATATGTATATGTATAGAGAGAAAGAGAAATAAAAGAAAAGTAAAAACTTTCCATTCAAAGACAAATGACTGATTTTTTTCGACAATTTAGACAACTCTCCTGACACGATCAAGAAGATTATATTCTTTATTTGCAATCATCAAGGGAATAAATGGTTTATTAGTATGAAAAAATTATGATTTGGACATAAAACGTGGGCTATTACAACGAGTATTAATGAGAGATTTACTTCTAGCAGACAATTAGTTCAAATGGATATAGACACTCATGAGTCAATAAGAGATCACTATGATAATAAAGTTTTTGTGTTTAGGGGGTGGGTGTGCTCAGGGAGGTATCTGCTGCTGATCTTATTCTAATAAAAATAAAAAAATATTTAATTCAATTAAAAAAAAAAATTTATTTATAAAAATTGATATGAGTATTTTTAATATGAAGAAAGAAGAGAATTTTACAAAATAATATGATATCTCCCCCAATTGAAAAAGATTTTTAAAAAAATTTGTAAAAGCGCTTATCTTGATTATCTTGAAGACGAAGAGGAAGCGGCGTCGACCTCGTAGGCAGCAGCTCTCTTTCACCTTCAGGTATTCTTGATTTATATATATATTTATTTATTTATTATATAGATCTATATGAGTATATGAAAATATGTATATTTTTTTCTAGTGCACTTTGAACGAAGACATCAGCGGCCTTCAAGCAGCTGAAGCTCAATGATGCCTCACCGGCTATTAAGAGAGCGAGAGAGTCCTTTTTTTATTTCTCCGTATTTTGATAAAAAAAAAATAACAAAAACATTGATAATTTATAAAAAAAATAATTCTCTTCCTTCTCTTTTAATTAATTGATAAAGAATATAAAACAAAAAAATATACTTTTCTTTGATAACGTTGTGAGATTCTCCCCAAACATGAGACAACACCCGGGCATGTGCTCACACCTGATGATAAAAATATTTAAAAAAAATTAAAATAAAAATAATATTGCGAGATTTTTTATTTTTCGGTTTTTCAAAATTATTCAGAGATAATAAAAGAAAACATTTTTATTTGACAGTATATATATATAGATTGAAATCGAATACCTAGTACAACTAACAATATTAGTAAACTTTTAAGAGAATAGAATTCAAGAAAACTCAATATATCAATTTATAAACGTGAACTTCTCCCTTGGCGCTGTTTTGTTTGCTCATTACTTCAAAAATCTCTCCCATGCCCCGAGTGATTCTATGCGACTGGGCATATCGACTGACTGACTCTATGTTCTCTTGTTAAAATATTAATATAAATTTATGATATGGTCTTGATTTATTTTTTCTTTATTATTACTTAATGAGACAAAATATTACATAGACATGAAAAAGATGATCTGATTGAGTAAAAAACAGGAGAACTATCAAATCGAGGGAGGGTTGTTTGGTTAAAACCACTGGTTTAAATCGGTTTTAACCGTCCTGGTTTTAATCCAATTTTGACCTTTGGTTTTTAATGAATGACCATTTAATTTAATGAGGGTTTTTTTTTATAATTAAATTGCGTTGTTGTTTGTTAATACTTTCTTCCAAAATGTTAAAACAAAGAATTGATTGGGAGCAAAAACAATAAAAACGTTGTGACCTATATCAATTTAAACTAACGAAAATAAAGCAAAAGTGAATGATTAAAAAAAAGAAAATAGACAGAGATCATTAACCTGGCCATCATAATATTTAAGAGTATATGTTAATTTCAGGAAAAAAATTTTGAGATAAATGATGATAAAAGAAGACATCAATCTTAATAATTAAATTTGTGATATGTGTATTTAGAGTATAATGACCAAAATAGTAACTCTATCTCAAAAACAATTAATAATCATTTGAAACTAACCGATTGACAAACAATTAATATGATTTTTTAATCACACGGGTGAAGCACTCAAAAAAAAACAACAAACTAATCACATGGAGACGTCATATTGCCCTTATGGGATCTAAAGCCGACATCGTCACGGTGTGCAATGGAATGTGCAAAGACTATTTGCAAGAGAGTTTATTTTTCTTTTGTTTGTGACAAAATCCCGCAAACAAAAATAGTAAAAAAAAAAGAGGAAGAATTGACGAAATGATTTCATTTATCCTACAATTAAAAATTATATTTATATGCAGGGTCTGAGAGGAATGAAGAGCAGACATACAAATAACTGAATGACTGCCTGTCCGAGCTCGAGCAGCTCATCGTCGCCAGCCACGTAGCCACAAGACGTGAACGCCTGAGCAATTGAAAGTTTTATAAATATAGGCTACGCATTTAAATAGCCCCGGGGCAGAAATAATAGCAAAGAATGAAAATACTGTATATTTTCGCCACTTTGCCATTCAAAAGAGAAGACGTTTTATCAACGTTTATATCATTATTAATAGCATAAAATTGAAAAATATTTGTGGTTAAAACCAAATTTGGACCGGCTTTTGGCCAGTGTCCTGGTCAAAATCTAAAAAGTGGCTTTTTAACAACTCTGCATGGAGGATTTCATTCAATAAATTAGTTTTATGATGCTAAAATGATTGAGATATTGCAAAATAATATACATACATATCCACGCTCTAATTAGCAAAGTGCCTAACTCCACTTTTTTTCGAAAATCATTTTTTTGTATTTTCTGTTGAAACATATCATTCTCCTTATGCCCTCAACTGGGTAAGAGCGTAATTCAAATTTTTCAGTTCGAAAAGTTGCCGCACGAAATGTGTTTAATAGTGGCGCTAACAGTGACAATGAAACGTTTTTTTGCTCTCCTGAAAAATAAACAAAATTGGAGTTAGGCACTTTACTAATTAGAACGTCGATATTCCATGGTACCGGTTATATGTAAGAACGGGCTAGTATATTATATAAGTTCACCATTGGCGGACCCCGCAAAAAGTTGCAAAGTGCCGCATGTGGCCCGCGGGCCGCAGTTTGCCGACCCCTGCCCTATACAATAGCATATGTATAAAACAATGCATATATATTTGAACATAAGGTTTTTGGCTTTGACAGTTGTTATTATTAAAAAATTAATTTGATTTTTGATTTAACTAAGGTTTATTTGTAAAAATTTGCTAATTTTATTTGATTTTAATTTAATTTTTACAAATAAACCACAGTTAAACAGAAAATCTAATTCATTTATTGATCAACATATGATGTGACTAGCTGAAAAGCAAATTTCGAAATTCACTATATATATTTGCATTGTTTTGTACATGGGGTATTGAATATGGCAAATGGACTGACGAATTTAATGCTCTATTCCAAAAAAAAACCCTTTTATACTACTGAAGGAGGCACAATAAAGTTGGCCGCGGCGTTTTGTAATAAAGGAGTTTGATCCGACATCCATTTGAATCGAAATTAACATGCGAATCACCATCTAAAAAATAGTTTATTTATGAATTTTAACCAAAATCCTTGCAGCGAATTTTGAGAAAAACGAAAAAAAAAAAAAAAAAAAAAAAAAAAAAAAAAAAAAAACTAAAAGAATACATCAATAAAGTACTAGTTCTGACCGATTTTGTTTCAAAGCTTTTTGAGTGTCCGCTAGGGTACATAACTTAAATATAAAATTTAATTCCGGTAGCTCAATTCCTTCATGCTAAAAATCGTTACACACAGACAGACAGATCAATTTGCGGAACCCACTTCTTTGGACTCAAGGGACCTCAAAACATGTATATCCATCAAAATCTCGAATTTTTTGAAATAATCGCAATTCTTTCTCTCTCTATATATTTCATATATAGGGTAAGAGAAAGTAAAAACCCTCTTGATGACAATTGCTTTAGAATGGTCATTAATGTGACCGAAATGCCGGCGGCCCTGGCTTGTGAGATTAAATAGAAATAATTAAAAATGCAGTGTTGACAATTCAAAAATCACCCATTTACATGCAAAGGTAAATGGTCAATCGCCAAAAAGTAAACAAAGAAGGAAAATGAAATTCTTTTGTCTTTTTTATACAATATTAATCTAAAAATTCAAATAAAAAAATAATTAAATAGTAAATTTCAAAGAAATCAAAATGATCATTTCCCTTTCCTTTTGTGTTCACATGCACCGATGCATTTTATTATGCAAATAATGAATTTCTATTAGTATTTTTAAAACAATCTACTGTATATTTTACCGTTTAATAAACAAATCAATCTATAAAATATAAATTTTTATTTTACCAAAATGATAATTTTGTAGAAGGAGAAACTGGACAGAAGCGAAGCCAATGTGAAGCCCTCTAAGCAACGTCTAAGGGGACGGTTTGTTCAGGTCCTGAATCCAGCAGGCAGAGGATAGACAATTAACCCCTTGCAGAAACCCTTGTAGCCACTAGAAAGAAAAGATGAAAGAGAATTAGAAAAAACCTTTCATTAACACACACATATATGGGTGATTCTTTTACAAACCGAACACTTTCTGACCGACATGTTTTGATTGGATGAAATTTTTTTACGGGTTCTATAACGAAAAAAAGATAGCCATCCGAGAGGATTTTCTTTTTTCTTTAATATTTTGGGAAATATCAAGGGGTCGAAAAATGTGAAAATTTGATGATTTTCTGCTTAGACGCTCACTTTTAAATTCATAACTCTGCTTCTATTTGAGCTAGAAAAAAAACTTTTTTTACCATTTTAAAGCTAGAAGAGTGAACTTTAAGAAAAAAATTGTTCCACCAAAATTTATTAAAGATTTCACATTGTTATCAACAATTGAAATCTTTATTATCAGGTGGACTAGCCTGGACAATGCTCCTTTTTTAGGTATAAAAAAATACCTTTCAAGCGTTCCTCCAGACTTGGGTTCTTTCCTTCATCCCCTGACATTTTCGAAATCCCAGATGTGTTGACTTACAATTTTTTTTTTTTTTTTTTTTTTCCCTTTTTTCTTTTCTTACAACTTTTCCTTCTTATTTTGTTCTTTTTGGAGTTAAACAATGAATTACAAATATAAGCAGATTTATAAATAAAATTTAAAAAGAGGCGGCTACAGATGTATAAGAGTATTTAATATATTATAAAAAACAAAAGGGAATTAATATTACATTTAAATATTATATAAAACAATCAACGCCTCGAGATATGCAACCCGACAGGCAAGACGGATGGGAGAGGACGGGGTCAAAGGTCTACTTCACACTCAGCGGGCCATCAGAGTGTCTGACCAAGAGGAGGGGGGCCCCTGGAGACAAAGTCCCACCCAAATAGTATCTTGAATTACTTTATAAATGAATTAAATAATTATATAAATAAAATTTATTCAGAGTAGAATTTATATCAAAAATAGCAATTTTTCCTTCGAACTGGATTAGTATATTAATTGCCTTAAAAGTTACTTTTCCTTCCTTTTTGATCCTTTTCCCCTTTTTTGCTTTTCCCTTTCCTTCTAATTACGTTTCCCACTCAATTATCAAATCAAATAACTTATAATGCCCAAACGGCCACGAACCTGGGGCAGAAACCAGCAAAAGATCTCTCCATTAAAAAGAACCGACTTTTCTTCACAGGCTGATGCAAAAAAAAAACAAAAAACTCAAGAAAGACAGGCACATTAATCAAATTTCACGGAGCACCGAAAAACACGTCCACTCTCCTTAAAAAAATCCAACTCAACTCCCAGAAACAAAAGAGAGACAGAGTCAGCAACTTGGATGGCGACTCCAACACTGAACTATTAAATAGAATTTGAATAACATGGAAAGATATCAGGAAGAAATGAAGAAGGAGATAGGGAGTCTGAGGAGGAGGAGTTGAGGTTCGGAGAGGGAGGAGCATGCTGAGGGAGAGGACATTGTTGGAGGGAGAGATAAATGGAATAAAGGAGGAAATGAATTACCTGCAAGAGGAGAGTGAGAGAGACTTGAGGCCAGAGAGAGAGAGAGATACTTAGATAGTGAGAGGCTTGTGTGAGCATGACAACGAGAACACCAAGGAAGGCTAGTTACTGTTTTTTTAGAGATCAACTCAAGGTTGTCGACATCCCCTTGAGGGAGGCTCATCGTCTGGGGAAAAGAGAGGGAGCCAGGGATAGACCTATTATGGTGACGCTGTGGAACAGGGAAGACAAATCACTCATATTCCGAAACACTCGAGCCCTACGAGGTACTAGCTACTTTTGTTCACAACGATCTTTCCAGAGAGGCTAGAGAAAGGAAGCAGAGGAACCTACGAATGATTAAGAAGCTCCGCGAACAGAACAAAGATAATGTGGTTATAAGCTAAGAGCCAGATGAACTATATTTGAATGGTCGCTACTATGTCCTGGAGATATGATCATGCCAACGAGGAAGACAAATTGCGGTTGATAACTGACTCAAAAAACGGCGGAGACAGCCAGCCTCCGGATCGAGGAGAGGTGAATTTGATTTAAACGATGCAAGAACCAGTCACTCAACTTCAGGCTCTCAACTCTGTGGTGATCGCTTCATGGAACATGAATGGATATAACACACTCTACGAACTGGATCCAGGATGAAATAAAATTTTTAGTTGGTCATAAAATTATACTTTTACAAGAAACGTGGTTGACCAGCAAACCTAATCTGCCCACCTTCTTAAGGGATTACAACTGCATATCCTCGGAGGCAATCAGGGATGAAAGTAGAGGAATAAAGGAGCGGAGGTTTGATTACTTTGGTTCACAAGGACTTTAAGAACCTGGAAATTTTAGAGATAAACAGATACTTCACTATGATTCAGCTTGACATTGATGAAGAAAGATATTTATGTATTAATGTATATTGGCCCCCCTAAACGCAAATTGAAGAAATTATTGATACATTTATAAACACTGTCAACACGGGTTTGGCCGGTATGGAGAAAGTAATTATTTGTGGCGACTTTAACTGCAGAATAGGTACTTTAAACAATGTGAATGAGTGAGTAGGATGCTGGAGGAGAGTTGTTTGGAGGAGATTAGACTAGTCAGGGACACATTTTTGGATAGAAGGGGAAAGTTATTGGTGGAAACAATGGAGTTCTTGGGAATGGTGGTTTGCAATGGCCGTTCCCCGTCAGATAGACCAGCTCAATCACCTTCAACTCTTCACGAGGGAAGAGTACCATCGATCTTTTCTTGGATTAGTTATGGTCTTACAAGGATTATTAGATTTTTTTCGGTCCATGGTTTCTCGCTCTTGACTGACCATAGCTTGTGCTCTTTGACGAATGATGTTCGGGTGTGGATGCTCCGGCCTGTGCTAATGACAACATTAGTTCTAAAAACCAAAATATTGTGGAGTGAGGGCATTGAGGGTTGCTTTTCAGGGAAGTTTATCTTTAGAGGAGCCAAATTTATTATCACAGCTCC